>JAPMOQ010048154.1:2286726-2305088 GCA_026543055.1 Argiope trifasciata
TTTTTTGTTCACTGTTATTTTTGTTCAATTTCAATTTTTTATAAAAGTAGACTATTTACGTTTGATTCATGATAATTGAAAACTGTAGCAAAATTCTTGTATGAAATTTAATACTTGATCGTAGGAATAAAATTTGCATCTGTACCAAATTTTGTAATCTTATTTATTTGAGCTGCAAATTCTTTCCTGTATAGTGTAAAAGAAAATTCAAGTGCCCTTAATCGGCTAAATGTTTGTTTAATAATTGTATAAATTTATTATTTTATCTTGATTCTTAATTGCTTTGATCATTATTTTTATTATTAATATTATATTCAAACAAATGTTAAGCCAACTTTGGAAACAGAACGAATTTACCTGCAGCAAGAAATTGCTGGTTAAGAGAAATTGTTTTATAAAATTTTAAATCAGGTGTTGCAAAATTTCTTATGCAGGAATAATTTGCTATACAGATAGTATCATATTGTCTATGGTAAAGCTGAGGTAATAATAGGTTGTTAAAATAAGTATTAAAAAGCTTTTCCGTAGGACCATAGATATAAATTCATTTAAAATAATTTTATTTAATTAATTCTTCACATAATAATCCGTATAAATAAAAATATCTGCTTGTCTGTATGTCTCTTATCCGCTGCCTTACAGCTCATAAAATTGCGATAAAATTTTTATTTCTTATTACTTGCACTTACGGGATGGTTATAGGCATATTAAAATTATCTATTGTATAAAAAATATTTCCGGATCGATTAACCGCATCTATTAACTAAGAATCAACATTGAAATAACTCGCTTTGGAGACGTAGCAGATTCAGTAAAGATGCTAAATTCAAGCTAGACGTTAATATTTCGTAGCTATTGTGTGTAAATGCAGTGTAAGTCTTTCACTGAGGTAACAGTTTTATTAGAGAGTTTGCGAGAAAGTTTTAGGGGAACCAATCTCAGAAATTTGAAATTTTAACTAAACATTTATAAAAATGTTAGCGTTTTTGCTGTGACTTACGAAAATATTAGATTACAAAAAAAATTTCACCATCTTAATTTTCAAACAATTTTCTTTTCAACTATATTAAATATTTTATATGTTTTTTATATAAATGTATTTTTTATGTTTAATCAATTTTAAAAAAAGTATTTTAATCACCTTTTCTAAAATTAAATTTGGGAATACTGAACGAATATTAAACGTATCTCGAGATACAATAAATAGTTTCTTTCATCACTATTCTGAAAGAACAACAAACTTTATAATAGCAAAAAAATACACAATATAATACCAAAAATGTATATTTGTCTGTAGAATAGAATAATAAAAATAAAATAAATGTAATCTATGCGTCTCCTTAATATATCTTAGGTTTCAATTAATGTATTCATTGCCGACAAGAAAGTAAATATCACTCTTCCTATAATTCTTAATTAAACAAGTATCATGGAAATATCATTTGAAATTCCAAATGATATTTCCAAGATTATTTTTTCTGTGACAGAAAAGGGGCGGGTACCAGCTGGTATATAATATATATAAAAAAATTTCTTTATTTTTCTTTTAACTAGATAACTCATATCATTTATACAATGTTTTAAGTTGTTTTCTTAAGATGTATTTTCCCGTAAAATATACTATTAATGAATATAATTTAAATTATATATTATTATTTCTCCTACCTTGATTTTCTGTTCAGTTTTGTATTTTGAAAAAAAAATCGCTTATCACTTAAATGTCAGTTTTTACTTAAAAAAAATTTTTTTTTGATATTTAATAATAAAAATACTTTTTTAAATGATTAACTGTATTTTAAAATACTATATTTCATCAACTGTATTTTGAAAATACTACCATGACTGCATATAAAAAATGCCTTTTGAAAAAAAAAAATTAAAATTGCAACAATTGTTTGCAATATTTAAACAATGCCTTAAATAGACAGTTCTAAATATAACAATTGATCAAATAGAATAAATCAATAAGAAATGGTCAAACGGATAAAACAATATTTTTTTATTTCAGTGTTTTATAATTAAGTCTCTGATGCTTTGTTCACATTACATTTGTATTCATAAATTGTACTTATTTTTGATATGCTTTACAAAGCAAACCTACAGTAAATTAATGAAATATTCATATAACAATTAATATAGCTTTATTAGTAAAATATTACTTGTAGTTTTAATCTGTCAAATAATATTCATTTGAATAACTTTGAAAACGAGTCATATGTTTCCTGTAATTTGATCATAAAATATAAAACAGGAAAATTTCAAACTTTGCAGAATTTTTACTTTGGGAATAAACAGAATTTAATGCAAATATGTTTTTGATATATGGTTGTAACCCACGAGATAATACTGAAAGCTAATAAATTCTTACTGAGGCATATTCATGGCTTCTGTCATTTTTGCTTTCAAAATACAAATACTAAGTATAAGGCAAAATGATTTTAAAGGACATGTATTGTTATTCTCCAGACTGTTTATGGCTGCTGTAAATTTTAGTGAAATATTCATATTCTAAAATAAAAGTGTTCTGAAAATAGTTAGAAATAGATTTTGGCATGATTTTGAAAAGCCACTCAATGTTCTCAAAAAAGGTTTAAAAACAAAACATTTTTTTTTCAGGAAACAAGACCAATATATGTGTTGATGATCCTTTAGGATCATTTTTAAAGACGGGACTTTTTCCAATAGTAATATGTGCAGTAATAATCAATAGCAATTAAAATTAAATGTAATAATAATTATTACATTTTGACATAATACAATATTAAATTTTATTTCTTTCATAAAAATGAGACGAAAATGTAACAAAGGTATGCATTCTCTTTTGAATTTTTCAAGGAAATATTTCTGTAAAATATTAATTTGTGTGTCTCAAAGATGTTTCTAGAAATATTAAATGCAAATATCAGCAAAATTATGAGATGAAATTTCTCCGTTTTGCACATTTGAAATTGCAGGATTATAAACAATGCTAAATGTTGTACACTGTTATCTATCTTTGTAATTCCAGTGGAGGAATTTTCTTGCATCAAAATATACTATTCAAAACTATCCAACAATCCACACCGTTTCGTTAACTTTCATGTAGCGGTTTCGAAAAACTCAGTATTGAATCAATGAACCCCGAATATGTAGAATTCGAAGTAAAATAAACCCTCTCTATCACTAAATTTAAATTCCCTCTGATTTAGTTATCTATCATAATAAACTTCAAGTGCAATCGAAAGCGTTTATTATTAAACTTTCATTCTTTAATGTAATGAAATTATTCGGATTTTTATAATTTTGTCTAAATTGCTTTTCATTAATACAGTTGTATTTTAAAAAATCTGTCAAACTTGTAAATCAAGCATTTAAATTTAGTTTAAAGAATTACTTCTGAAAAATGAACTATTCTTATCTAGTATATTTTGGAATAATTCTTTTAATATTTTCTTTAAAGTTCTGTAAAAAAACGCATTTAGAAATATTTAACGGTTCTCTACAAATTTCTTGATCTTTCATATATTTATTTTAGCTTGCTGATGCCCTATGCGTTTTTTAACCTATCGAAATTTTATATATACATGAAAAATTAAGTTTATGTGGAGCACAAATAAAATAAAATACTATACTAATAAAACTTAATCAATAAATTACTTAAATGATACTTCATTAAATTTACGAATAAAAAAATTCTATAATAGTAACTTTCAATGGGCATATTGCCGAAGAATACTACCTAAAATGATGGTGCTGGAAATTTGCGTTAAGATTCAAAATCGCTATTGAAAGTCACCAAATTGTGAATTTGATTGGTAAATGTACTTGATTATATTTTAAGAAACACAAAATTTAGAATTCCATTCTTTTTCAGTGGATAAATTAAATGCAATTCAGAGATTAACAAATCGATGCACAGAATTTTAGTAATGTTTGAGAAATAAAGAATTAAAAAAATATTTGAATAGATAACAATGAGAAATGAGCGCCGTATTCCTTATAAACTGGATTAGAAAAATTCACTTAGTGACCTACTAATCAATGATCGTGAGCCAATCGCAAATGAAAATATAAACGATGTATTGAAAAATATATTGTTAATTCGATAACATTGTAGAAATACCCACTTTACATAGAATTTATCAAGCATTATAAAATATTCCCCATCCATAAACAATAAAAAGTCATATCCATCTAGTATTTCTTTTTTTAGTAATTGAATTACTTATTTTTTGTTATAGTTAAATTTTTTTAAATGAAGGACAGATAAAGGTCTGCAAGCCGCATCTAGATATTACAGATACTGCATTTGGACCATAATTAATAGAATTTTCTGATACATTAATACAAAATAACATGCAAATAAAACTAATTTAAGAATTTAATTTAATTTATATTTAGATAATTTGAAATAATAATGATTTTTTTTAAATCTTATATAGACAATTTGATATACATAAAGATTTTTCATATATACAATACAAATAATTTACAATGATTACAACAATTGCTATTTTTTCTTCTAAATGTGTGTAACATGAGTTCAGAAAATTAATATCTAAATATTTTTTAATAAATAAGTTACAATAAGAAAAACCATGGAAACTGTGCAATGAAATATTTCCAGCATTGCGAAAAAACATAATTTTTAGATAGTTGTAAATTTAAATTAGATACCATTTTATACCTATTATGTGACTCGGGAAGTAGCTGCGATACATTGCTATGTCCTGTTTCCTTATTATTTTTATATAAATTGTTTACATTTTTTTCATAGAAATTTTTTATGGTAATTGATTAATTCCATTTTTATATGATGAAGTTTCTCGTGAAAATTTTGTTGTATTATGTTTGGATTTAATGAATTAATATATACTCCATGTAGTGAAGATTACTATATATTGTTTGCATATAATGGGTTTAAAGTATAATAATCAAATTGGTCTAAAATTATGATGTAAATAGTTTATTTAGATCATCATGAGAGCATTTATTGAGATCAAATTATATTTATCGCTCTTTTCTGGTTTTTTTGTATTATGCGTAATTGATACAATGCATGTCAATATTGTTTTAATATGTACATTGGGAGCATTAGGAAAATGTATTCTTAAACTATTATATTTAATATTTAACAAACCACGCATAATTTAATCAATAATATAATTTTTTATATATATAAAGTAAAATATATTCGAACAATATGCTTTTTAATAAACATAAATAGTATAAATAGAAATATTATAAGTATAAATAGAAATACCACGTTTTTATCTTCATTAAAGAATCATTCTTAGACAAAAAGTTTTAACTAATTATTCTGAGCATTGGTTTTATTGTTATATTTTTTTAAATTCCTGTAAGCAAAAAATGTTAACCTTGTCTGTTTTCATAAATTACAGCGATCTATGGACAAAGAAAAAAGGGAAGTCATAATAAATTCAACAAATGTTGGTATATCCATTGAAAAAGATAAGCTAAGAATTTTATTTCATTAACCCTAATTTTTATCGTTCCAATTCCAAGAAAAAATGTTGGTGAATTTTACCTTAATTCTCCCCACTTCCTATACAATATCCCTCGCCTTTCAAGTTTTTTAAAAGGCAAATGAATAGCTCTGTGAGGTGTAACGTTAAATTTATGTATTTTCCAGAAATAAAAAGCCTGCCAAACTGTAGCTGAATAAAGAGTCTTTTTGTCTCCCTGCATTACCTTCCAAACTTCCCATTAATCTTTCAGCTCTCCAACTCGAGATTTTGTTTTCCTTCCCATTTCTCTTGCTACAATCCGCAAATCTCCTCCAGCCTTCCACCCCGTGTAAAAGGGTCTTCAGGCACATTTGTTCTTCAGGTTTATACGCTGTAACATTTTCTGTAAACGCAGTTTCCTCGGAAGTTTGACCATTTGTTTTCTACCACGGTCTTCACTCCTCCACCCTTTATCCCACTACCACTGATGCCCGTTGCAAAGAAAATGTGGGTAAATGTTAATGCATAAGAATAGCTTAATGCGTGCAAAAAAAAAAAAAAAAAAAAAAAAGAACTGATAGGAAAAAAAAGAGCAAACAGAACTTTTGATTTCGAGGACGATGAGATGGAATGAGATTTTTATTAGAATTTGTGAAGCTTGGGTCGAGCGTTTAATAGACTCATTTTACGATTTATAAATGGTACATGGGAATCTTATTATCTTATTACTAGGAAACCTTATCTTCTATACAGATTAGAAATGCTATAAAACTCATATGCGCGTGTGGACATCTTTTATTTTATTTTTTACCTAGGATTAACTGATCATTGTTTCTTTTTCTCGTCTCAGCTTTTTTCTGGTAGGTAGTTCTCTTTAAAACAAACATTTAACCATTTATTTTGATAGTTACTTGTTAAATACAATAAGGAAGCTAAGTCATAACGGAAATTTCTAGAAAAGGCTAATTCGTTTCTCAAATTATGATCATGTAATTATGCGTTCCTTTGCACTGTTAATTAGAATTTAGCTTATTAATGCTCACTTTAAGTTTATATTTTCTAGTGAAAAAATAAGTAAATATTCTGGATCTGATAAAAATGTTTGGTTTTACTTATTTTAATGATTAAACCCTTTTAATTTTAACCATGCTGCCTTTAACACATTCATAGAAAATTTTAAAATGTAGTAGAATTAATAATGGCATATTTTTATCTTCTTGGCTAGAGTGATTTTCCTTTAAAATATTTCAGATACATATCCTAAGTGGGAAAGATACTTAAAAAACATATTTTGTAAATTTTTTTATTGAGGTATATCTATCATTTTCAATTATAATGCATACTTACATGTATGTAATTATCTGTTACAACTGCACTATTAGTGCACGTGTTAATTATTAATCACCTGCATTTTCTAAAATTTTAAAAATAATTTAAAAAATACTTTATTGCCTATTTGTATTGAGTATAATGAAATGAACATTCAAGAACAATTACAATATAAAGTATGTTTTTATTCATCCATTGAATCAATAATTACTTAACACATTCATGGACATTGAATTAACTACAACTTAATACATTAATGAACATGAATCAACTACATTCAAGGACATTGAATCAATTATGACTTGACGAATTTTTGGAATTTGAATCAACGATGACTTAACATATTCATGGACATTTTAAAAATGTTTGTAGAATTAGAAGTCATATATCATCTTGGTTTGGCAGATTTTTATTCAAAGCATTTAAGAGAATATCCTAGTAGTACAGTAAAAAAACACATTTTCGTCATTTTTTTTATTGAGGGTATCGGCGTCATTTGTAATTATAGTACAATTAAGTTATTTTATTATTCACATATATTTATATTAAGTTATACGATAAGTCACAAATATGCAAATGAAGGATATAACCATACTATTTGTGTATGCGTTAATTGTTAATAACCAGCTGTTTTCTAATGTTTTTTAAAAATAATTTTGGAAATTCTTTTCTCAACCCATCAGTGATTGATCCAATACTACGAGTAAATCAATAACTATTTCAGTATTAACCTTCCAGCGGGAGCCACCGTCATACCAACATGAAAGGTCGAGGGTATTTCCTACATACGCTTTAGTAAATTGTAAATTTTCAAAAGCCTAACTATTAAATTTATATTGTAAATAGCTTATGATCAATAACTACAATTACTTTAAATATTTTTTTATTTAAAAAGAAGCAGTAACAATATAAACATAGATTGTAATGACAATATAAAATGACCACATGTTAACGGAATTGATTTAAAAATAATATAAATGAAATTGCCGATATTTTGACAACACAATTTGTATATAAAATATAAAAGTGATAAAAATAATACATAATTTATGTATAAAAAGGAAAAAGTAATGAAAGCTAGATATGAAAAGGAAAAAAAATAGTTTCCTTGTTATTTCATTGCAGCAGTGCAATTTGAGCAAATGTGTTTAGTGTGCTACAAACATATAAATTTCTGGCAAATCTCACATCTGATTCTCATGATTCTAGTCGGCTTTTCTTTTTGGCAGTGTTTGCATCTTTTTTTTCCTTGACATCGCATCTTCCACTCCTTCAATACATAATTCGGCTTCTCTCTTTAGCACCTTTAATTTTAGCTCACTTTGTAGAGACGTGGGTGCTTTTATTCAACATTTTCTTTCATAAGTGCATTTGCCAACTGTTGCGTCTAAAAAAACACAGATTTATTTGCAAAACCATACAATTTCAGATGTAACAAAAACTTGCATGAACGGCCACGCGTATCTCTAAAATACAAATATCTGATCGGGAGAAACCTATTAACACCTCAAACTTACAACGACAACTGAAAGTAGTTCAGATGGAGGGGGACAAACAGCCGAGGACAGGCGTTCCCAATGCCACCAGAACTGAAGGTATAAAACAAAATTTATTTGTAGTGTATCTCTCACATACGCTCTCCCCCCTGGACGGTTAAATACGCCTTTATTTATCCATTCAATGAACTTTTAAAACTGTGCAAATCACTGAATATTAATTTTAAAAAAATCTTTGTTTAAAGTAAGTTTTTAATGAGTTTTGATCCAACATTTTTAACTTTAATCTTAAATATTGAAGAAGTAAAAATAGAAATTATTAAAATAATTACCAAGACAAAGTAGAAATTTACTCTTTTGTGTACGAACTTCAATACATTGGAGTAAATAATATAAATGCTTGTAATTTCTTAGATTTCTTAATGTATTATTCATTTAATTTTAACTATTCTTACATATATATAGCTTTGATTTTTTATTTATTTAAGTAACTTTCATTTATTTAGATAACAGAGTTTTTTTTTTATTCCCAACGATGGCTGAATCGTAATTTGCGTCCACTGAAAATTCATAACCCTTGCACTTAAAATCATTATACATTTGATTCCGTTTTTGACTAAGAGTAAAATAAATTAGGAAAATGAATTAATTTTTACATTAATCATTTTACTACTATCTGACTGCTAAGCCTCAATATCAATTCACTAAGACGAATGAAAAATGATATTGAAAATGATATTAAATATGAAATGATATTGAATGTATAAAATGATATTAAACAAAAGTTGTTTACGTCTTTCCGTCATAAATTATCTTTAATGCATTATCATCAATTAATTTTCCACTTTCAGTCTTTTGATGAATATTTATAACTAAAAAGAAAAATGAAACAACACGCATACATAATTGATTTATTCTAACGCTATGCTTAGATGATAATGCGTTTTCACTTCATTACAAAATTCTTTTTCAATAGACAATTACCCGTTAATTATGAAGAATAGCATTTTTCAGTTCAGAATAACTTGCTTTTATGACATTGTTTCAAATATGGATGGGTTCTGGTTAGGAGTATAAAGGTTTTGAAATTTAAAAGCAGAAATAAAATCACAAATATACTTCGAAATATTTAAAATAAACAATTAGCCCGAATGCTTCCCGAATATATATATATATATATATATATATATATAAAATATTATATCACTTTATTCGTAAAAGAAAGAAAAAAAAAAGAAAATTCTTTCGATGTTACGACTGATTTGTTATGAAATCGCACTTAGCTAATTTTTCATTGGTAATTATATGAATCATGAAATCACTAAATGTAAATGAAAATTTCAGCGAATATTACGGAAAGTATACAGACCCACTAATTGTTTTGTACATTGTTTGCACTTTTGTACAAAAATAAAAGAAATGATGTTACTTCTGCTCACAGAAATAAGTGAAAAAGTAAAATACGTACATATTATTGCAAAATTTAAAGATACGTATTTCTTTTATCTAAAAATAAAAACACGGCAAGGGGACATTTATATGAATATTTCCGCCGTTTTCAAAAAACAAACCACTAAGTAAACATGAACAAACGAATGCAAAAGATTCTCTTTTCATATCATTTTCTGAATTATTTCATAAATTTTAAGTATTAAACATTTTTAGGCAAAGACAAGACTCACTTAGTTAAAACAGTACATTTCTATAAAATATGAAGCATTTTTTTTTTTCACTACTAATATTTTTTGGACTTCATCTCTTAATGCTGAATCTTTCAGAATGCTTCCTTTGGGGCATAGAAAGCACGACGAGAATACGGCATGCATTTTTAATAACATTTTTAGTTCAAATTTCTGTAGGAGCTTTAGTTGGATGGCTCGGAATACGATATTTTAACAAGAGAGCTTTCTTCATCCGCTAAACTAAACACGTCGTAAAAGTACTTTATTTGCATTCCAGTGAAAAAAATGAACTTTATTCAGTGCCGAATGGGAGGACGACAAGCTATTCCAAACTCATTACAGTTCCATGTTTAGCTTTTCTTTCTAGTTTGCTGATATGCTTTACCGCCAGCTTCCACCTAATAAAACGGAGTGAGACCCTCGCCCGTAAAAACTGCATTTAATCTTTGCAAATCCCAATTTTTACGGTTAACGGCAGTGAAATTTATCACCGGACGTGCATCGGGCCAGAGTTGTGCCGATAACAAATGAGCGGAACCCTCGTAAAACTGGCCTTGAATATCAACTGGTTTTTATTGCCGCCTAGGCATGCTGCCACGTCAGCAGCGCGCATAGAAATGAGACAGTTACGACGTCCAATTTGCCTCACATTCCTCTATCTACCTATACATGCTTTCAGAAATACGTAATTAAACGGAATGCTTAAGCAGAATAATTAAATCCTTTCGCTAAAAATATGTTTCTTCT
Source organism: Argiope trifasciata (assembly GCA_026543055.1). Classification (NCBI taxonomy): domain Eukaryota; kingdom Metazoa; phylum Arthropoda; class Arachnida; order Araneae; family Araneidae; genus Argiope; species Argiope trifasciata. Next base: position 2,297,428 of record JAPMOQ010048154.1, read on the forward strand.
GAATGATTTGCCAAACTTTAACGTGAATGTTAGTGTGAGCACTTAAGCTTCCAAAGCTATGGAAGAATAAAGTTTCCTGTGGTTTTGGTTAATTAAGATAAGAATGATGGAATGCCTTAATAATAAACATACTTCCCGAATAACTTTTGCTATACTTATCTTAAAATTAGAAAATCCTTGATGATTCCGTGCAAAGTTTTATTATTTTAATAATGATGTTGAGTATACAAATATTAATTCGATGAGCTTATGGTAGCCTATCAAATTCCTTCTCAAGAAATATGTTTCTTATAAACATTTCTTAGATCTTAATGTGATTTGTAGCTTTAGATTTTTATTTTAGGTTAGAAATTTAAAATATATATATATATATAAACTTGAAGTACACGAAGTGCATTTTTCTAAATAATTTCTTGGTCCGAAAAAATAATTTTAGCCGATATAAATAATTATTAATGCTAACATGGAATAAAATTCTCATTGTATTGATAAATGATTTTTTAAATATTTCACCTTTCTTTATTCTTTACATTTAATTTTTCTTTATTTTTTGTATCTATACAAGTTCTTTTCCATAGCTGCGGTTATAATTATAAATGAGAGTAGGTATTTTGACAAAGTCTAAAATTTTATGATTGTTCTTCTTTTCCAATGATTCAATAAGCTGTTCTACTTTAAACTGTAGAATCTATCTTTCGTTTGACTGTTTGTGATACATTGCATCACTTATCAATACATATGTTTCTTAATTTCGAAACGTAGACTGAAAATACAAATATACAATTGGCGTTTTTGTATATCAAAAGTGATAGAAACCTGACTGCAAAAACTTGCAGTTTTCTATGAAGCATTAAGGTAATCATATATACAATTTAGATTTTAAAAATACTAATATCTTCTACGAAAAGAAATTTGATCCTCTAATCTTCATTATCCTAGTATGAAATTTAGGCTTGATTTATATACTTATGTCAGCAATGATGTTTTCAAAATGTATTTAACTAAGTTACTATGCGAATATCTATAAATACAGTATCTGAAAGGTAATAGTTATTTTACATAATATATTTAAAGTTTTAGCAGATATAATTTGCAATGAAAAGCATCATGAAATGTACAACTACCGCATAACTCTCCATTCTTATAAGACAGGTTGTTCTTGATCATTTTAGGATCGATCTGACTAGATTTATTTTTAAAAAACAGTTAGTAAGTAGAAAAAGAAATAACTCTTAAAATTACAGAAAATTAATCTTAAGTTGAAATTGTTTTTATAACATGCTAGTTCTGAAAGTTTAATAAGCAAGATTATTATTGAGTTTATACTTCACTTCTTACTTATTTTGAGGGAATGTCATAAATTATAGGCAGAAAAATGTAAGTGATATTTAGCTTAGATTTTACACTTAAATTATTAAATAAAAAATCGAGATAAGGAGAAGAAATCAAAATGCATATTAAGAACTAGAAATATTCACACACTGATCCATTATATATTCCAGAATACACTTCATTTAGGAAAGGTGGGCTATTTAAATGCACAACTTTCTCTCCCTCACAAACTACACACGCACACCACACACACACACGCTCACACGCACATAAACACACAATTTTAGAAGACAAATATTTGATAATATTTTATTTATAAGCTCGATAAACAGTTAACACTTTTCAATCTGTCAACTTCATTACTGTAAAAAAGGGGTGAACATTGTTTTGAAATAAATAAACATCTTGTCATTATTCTTCTTCATCAGGAGACACAAGGATAATTTGCTTAGAATCCATTTGGCCGAAAATTGGTCAAATTTCATTTTGATCACATTATTCAAACTTCCAAAGAGGTTTAAAACATTTACAAAAAATTGCGAAAGATCATACGAAAAATTCGCACACTGATTGAATATATTTTCCCGAAACTAATGATGACAGGTAACTACTTAAACTCACGATTTTCCCTCACACACGTGCTCGCACAGATGGAAACAAAATAAACATAACATACATAAAATGCTGTGAAATTCTCTAACAATTTTATATGATAATAATGGAGTAGATATATGTGTGCATAGAGTCGTTATATGCACATTTCTAGCATTCATATATATGAGTACTAGGAATTTCGAAAATATCGTATATGAAATATACAATCAAAAAGTATAAATTAAAATGAATGATAAAGAAAGTGAAGAACATTTTCAAAGATTTATTATAAGGAAACGAAATTCAAAATTAAGGTATTACGTCTGTCGAGTTCATTGCTATAATAGAGCTTATGTTTATATAGTGATGTAAAAATTTAAGCTTCAGCACCTGCACAGCTGCTCATTGGAGTATATGAATTGCATCATGCATGGATTGCATTGCGCAGTATCTTTCTTGTATGATGATTTTTGACAAAATTTTTAAGCCAAAAGGTGCAATACATGCTAACTAAAAATATTATTAAATTTCATTAAATTTAGTAAAAAAAATAAAGTTATATATTAATAATTTCCACGAAATAATATAATTTGAAATCACAATGGAAAGTATATTTCCTATTGTGATATGCTGTCCATTAATTTTTAATTCATGTTTTATATAATTCGTTTTTGATCTACTTGACCTGCTAGTCAAGAATTAGTAATTTAACATTTTTTTTTTATTTTAAGGTCCAATGATCTGCTGTACATAAACTATTGAACAAATTTTCCATCGCATATGTAATGCAAGGATATTTATAGAAAGCAATAAAGTACTATAACTCGACAATAGAATAAAATGAGTTGCTATGTTGCTAACATCATCCCGTTTTGGTCTCAAATACAATCAATCTTGCATTTCGAGCATTTATCTTTTTTTTGTCTTTTTTTTTTTTTTTTTTTTTTTTTTTTTTTTGTCCTGGAAGACGCGTTTCTTAGAGACCCTTTTCGCACTTTTCGTTCTCGAGTTAATGACTTTCCTCCAGGAAGGCTATTGCCTGAAGCTATTTCGAAATTCTCTACTCAAGTTTCGATGGGAAAAAAATTTCCTGTGGTGACGTTGGATGATTCTCCAATACTAGAAAAATTAAAATTCTTGAAGTAGAAGTATTAGCTTACAGAAAGGACATAAAAAAGTTCAGTTTGGAGTTTGCTTTTTCATTTTATTTCATTTTTGGTTTTTAGATAAGCCATTTCTTTTTCAACAAACTTCAGATCTTGAAATATGGAGTTCATTTATTTATTTATTTGGCTTGATAACTACTGAGGAATTTCTGTACTTCGAGCAGGTATTTGTGACATCAATGTAAAAGGTATTAAAAAATAATGAGTGACTGAGTTTAGATTTAAATCAAGAAAAAGAAAATTTCATGAAAATAGGGTAGATAACGGTGGAAATTACTAAAGTGATGATGAATATTGTCACAAAATGAATAAGCTTCGAATAATTTAAACTACTTATCGTGCAAATAAATGGCAGAATCAGATAAAGACCAAGAAAAAATTTTGGAGTTTTAACTTCGGTTTATTGCATTCTTGGAGGCATATTTTATGTACAGCAGAAGTGACGAGCACATCACATAGAACGACACAAAAAGCATTAAGGAAGAGGTAATGAAATATATCATTTTGATTATATACAGTGAGATTTTGATAATGATTTCTCCACTTTCGAATTAGGTAAGGGAAATGTATGGATCTTTTAGAAGAATTTATTCAGGTCAACAATACTTCATCCCTTCACTCGGAGTGTGTAAACTGCCGAACTAAGCATTTTACTAAGCTTATGTTGAATTAATAAAATAGAAAAAGTGGAATGGATCCGAAAACAATTTTCGAATGAAGTTGATATGAGTTAAATTAGGGAATTAATAAGGTTAATAATAATTAGGGAATTAATTATAAATTAGGGAATTAATTATAAGTTAGGGAATTAATTAAGTTTAAATTAGATTTTAAAATTACAAATATATGTATACATATGTATGTATGCGCAATAATAATATTGGAAATAATAGACTATATATATTTCGAATGCTAAAGAATACTTCCGTATGATAGAAAAAATTTTGCATTATCGTTAGTATGAATGAAGATAATTTTAAGATAAGATTTTTATAATAAGGATAACTTTTTCATTTTATTAAATGGAAAATATACTAATTTACAGGAACACCTTTCCTTTCTTTTTTTCAAAATGAAAACATTTTCAAGAAACTAATACTAAATCAGTTTGATTTAATACATAAAATTAAAAAAAAAATCAAATTATATATATTTTTAATATTTTATTTCTTAAGCCAATTGATTCTTGTTCAAGATAATTCAATTATTAAAGCATTATTTACTAGATTTTGTGTATTTTCCCCCACTATTTTATAAAAAAAAGAACGCAGGTAGGACACATTGTATTTAAAATAGAAAATGCATGAAGATTCCTAAGGAAATGCATAAAATTTTAAAAAGGCGGAATATATTTTTTTGTATTAGATAGGAAGACTAATAGTGCTCTGGATTCGCTTCCTGAATCCAACCATGTCATAGCTGCAGTGATGACGTCACACTGCTTCTGAGTGCCGCCTGATTGACATGAGCGTAAACCAATCAGGTTTCCTGATTTCCCCATAGCGAAGTATGTATGGGGAATAGAAAAATGCTACTGGGAAATGTCACAGCGCAACTTCCGAGAGTAGTAAATAATAGACCAAACGAAAGGAATGTCTGCCTGAGGAAATTCTAGCATGGAAAAAAAAAAAGAATGCAGAATATTTTTTTATTCTTTTTAAATAAGGAAATGAAATGAAAATTAATACAAGTGAAAGTATACAGGTTGTTGATCTTCAAGAGCAAAATTAGCAAGAATAATTGAAAACTGAAGTAATATTTTTTTTGCAATTAAGGAGGAAAGCTAATCATTAAAAATTTTTTTTAATTGGAAAACGAACTAATATAAAAATCGAAGGATTTTGTTTCAAAAATACTCATAAAGTTGGGTATGGAATGGATCGTAATGCATTAGGTTTCTAAAAACTGAACCATTTTGCCTAAACATATCAGTATATTAGGTCTAGATTGAATAAATTAACTAAAAGGGGGGACAAAATTGTTCTTTTTTAATAAATAGGTTTTTTTTCATAAAATAGTATCAACATTAAGAGTTTTAATTGTGAAAGGAGACTGAACCGCAAGAATGTACCCTGAATCCTTTATAATTTAAATTTCCTTGCTATTATATAAATATTAATCATGCTAAGGTAATAAGAAAGGCATACATATGTTATATTTGATTTTTAAAACTGCATCCTCATCTACAATGTCACGATAATAAATGAACACAAAATTTATATTTATTTTACTGCCTTTTATCTTTCTAAATATTGTTATTTCTAATATTTTTTTCAGAAGGGAAAATATTTTAAACAATTTTTTTTCAATATAATTTTTGATATGCTTGTAAATTCTGCAGATAGTTATTTTTGCATTTTTTTTTTCTAAATACTTTGGTAATTAAATAAAATTTTCACATGTCCACCAAACCGCTCAGTGACCAGAATGGTTAAGGATACGGGAGTATACTATACCCTTAATAACATTTCTTTATTATGTATATTGATAGAAATAGGGCAGTTTTTATTTTATCATCCTTTATAATTTAGATTTCTATACTATTTTATGAAAATTTATAATGTTAAAGTTATAAGATTGGCTTGAATATGTTAATATATATATTTTTTTTTACCTATACGTAGTAAAAAACAAATATAATAAAATAAGATAATAAAGAAAAGTATACTGAAAAAAAATTCGAACTTCGTTGAATCTCCTTGCATTAAAAACAATTTCAGCTAGAGGGTTGAAATTCGGCATACGGTCTTTGAAACAAATGTGCAAATTTTGAGCAAAATTTGTTTGGAGGAAGTCTGTCAGTTTAGCTGTTCGAATCTATGTAAACATGAAAACTACAAAATCGAAGTAGATAAAATAAGCAGATTCAACATCAATAGTTTAGAAACTGACAAAATTTTGAGCGAAATTCACCCATGGTCTGACTGTCTGTGGATGAGATGCTTGCAAAGACAATAACATAAAAACCCAAATCTGTATATTAAACTTAGTATGTGATTTTGAGAATGCAGTTACATTTCTGCGACAAATTTCAGTTTCAATTGGTAAAGAAAAAATGCGTCTAAAACACAAATTGGACTTCCGGATACTATTAATCGCATACTAGTAATGTTTTGCCAAAAGACTAGTCAGATTTGACACGAAAATTTCAATAAAAATGCAAAATGCATGCCAAAAGTTAATATTTTGTAACTATTGCAAGCCAAGGTCAGGCAAGAGGTTCAGCGACATGACTACTTTTTTATTAGAAAGTATGCGATAAAGATTTCGGGAGACCACTCCAGCTGTTCTTTTCATAGCTTGTTATCATAAAACAAGCAAAATTAATTATTTAATTTTAACTTCTTAAATTTATTTTAAGTTTTTGCGCTTATATTAACCATATATGCAACATCACACGCCTCGTTCTGCTACATGATAATACCTTACTTATTCTTTTAATAATGTTTTATATAATTATTTAATTCTATTTCATTACATATTCGAATGAATTTTAGATACATAATTAATTAATTTATAATATTTTAAATATTAAAAATTTATTTTTATATTATATGATTTTTGTGTGAATTATTTCTATTCAATATATATTAAATAAATTAGTCATACAGGTGCAATTTGCTTTTAACTTGCAATTTATCATATATAAAGTGACTAGTTGTTACATTTTCTTTTTAAAATGTAACAAAATTAGTTATCTTTCTTTATTCTACAGCAACAGTTCCGCCATTGGCTTCCATATCGTCCACATCTTCAGGTGCCTTCTCCATTTTGAAAGACCCCGCTGTATTCGTGCCAATTGTGTGTGCCATAGTTGTGGTAGTAGTGATCACTGTAGTTGTAGCTGTCGTCATGGTGTTGAGAAGAAAAGATACTACTTCTGAATGCCGATCCCAAGGTGTCTGTAAGTTCTTATCTATCGGTTTCGGTCTTAGACCGCTCTATCACATATAAGTGAATTTAGCAGAAGTTTATTATACAGAAATAGATAATAAAGAAATTCATAATCTTTGGAATCATGATAATTTGTTACACCCACTGTTATGGATAATTTATGACTACTAGGCAAATAAAATCCTTACCACAATTCAAACAAATTATTCAATAATTTTTATAAGATTAAATCATGATTTTCATTTTAAACCAAAATATTTGGCAAAATTAGAAACACAAATAGAGTACTGCTTAGTTCTGAATCCTTAAAAACAGGAGGCTCTTATCGATTTCTTTTATAACATTTTACTTCCCTGCAAGAACAAAAAGACCGACATTTATATTATGTTAAAAATGAATCGAGAAAAACTTATCATAATTTCCATCAGTTGAAGCATAATTTTAAATATAAATAGATTAAATTAAAAGTGACAGAGCACAAGATACGTAATTTTTTTTGGAAATTTTTCAGGCGATTTGGTGATTTTTTATGCTTTAGTATTGAATTTTGTGTGACTGTTTCTTTTTTTAGAGATGGCTTTCATTTACAAATTTATTCTACGGTTGAAGAAGGTTGTGAATATACTTTATATCATAAAGATAGTTAATTAATATTATTTCTTCTCTATTTTTTTT
>JAPMOQ010048154.1:2305098-2329513 GCA_026543055.1 Argiope trifasciata
TGCTACTCAAAAAATGATAAGACGAAAGAGATGTAGAATTTTCTTATATTATTTTAACTAGAATTGTTTTCATTTGAAAGACCGCTTCATGATGAACAGATGCAGTTACCGTTCGGGTCAGCAACCCTAGACTAATACTTTTCGACGATTCTACCTCTTTAAGAAGTGAAACTCAGAATGGGTTTTTTTCTGGCATTTTTAGTCATTCTTTTACCTGATTTTTGCCTCATCAGATACTTTTCCGTTCAGGATTTTTTCACCCGAGCGTACGTGAGTGTCAAATAGATTCTACCCGTGTTATTTGATTTCAAATCAAAATATGTGGGTTGATTGCTTATATGTCTAGTTTAAGGGCAAAAAGATATTTTGGAAGTGCTATAAATATTATTTTACATAATGTCATTAAATGTGATCCAGATTATTTACCGATATTAATTATTACCGTTATTATTACCAAATATTGTCAAAAAATCCAATGACAAATTAAAAAAAGACGTATTTTAATATAAAATAATAATTATTATTTGCAAAAGAGTTAATTATCAAATATTAATATGAAAAATTTACAATTCGCTCCTTACAATTTAATATTTTGGCTTCTTACAGTAAATAAAGATTTTTCTACAGTATTTTATTATGAATTCGTATTTTATTGTGAATTTTCCACTTTATAAGTCAATGAATAATCCGCGTTAGCTTTATTATTACATGTAAACATCGAATATTTCTATATTTCTTCTAGCCCCAATTTTGATTAAATAAACGCATTCTGACGCATGCGCAAAAAAAGCGCTGAAAATGGGTCGAATTATTGAATAAACAATTCTTTTGGGGATGGGCATGTTTTAAAAACCCATTATATAAGTTCTAATTAACTGGTATGAATTTACATTTGCATAAAATGATGAAGATAAGAAATGGATAATATTGAATTAATATATATGATTAATTTATATTTACTAATGATGGACTTTTAGCTAATCTTAAATCTAAAGTAATCGAAGAAAATTCAAATTCTACAAATGCTACAGTTTTGAAAATACATGAGGTGTGAGACTAAAGAAAATTTCTTTTTGACCAAAACTTTTACTGCTATATTTGACTTCGATTAAAATTTTATTCAAAATACGTATAAGAAATGGACGAAATTTTCGTATGCTAGCTAATAACAAAATAAAAATTTTATATCGTTTCATTTACTTAGTTCAATAATTTCATCTCCTTTAGCTTCAGAATTAAAAAAGAATAAATAATATTTGGCTTGGTTTTTAATAATTTTTTTACAGATCACTTTTCTTGCAAGTTAGAATAGTTATAAAAATAACATTCAAATTCCAATCCGGAATTCCAAAGAAGCAGCATATATCTAATACAGAATATTTTGTATACACCAACCCAAACCAGTGAAGAAAGTTGCAAATCATTTAAATACGTAGTTTACCAATTGGTTTTATTTGTCAGAGGACAGTTTATATATTTTAAATCCGAGATCCGAATGCAAAGAAACGGCGGCATGTCACAGATGATAAAAAATGCTCCGCTATCCATACCTTTCAAAACAAGTCTCTTTTTCCCAAGCGTATAGATCTTTCCTCTCGCATTCAAAATACATTCTTTTTCTTTTCGAATATGTGCCCGTAACTGATAGGCCGGGTTCTCCAACAAGAAACAACAAAAGAAACCCCTTCTTCCCGTACGTCTAACGCTACTTTGGATGCGTTAGAATCCGGATGCTTTGCGGAGAGCTGTATCTCTGCAACAAAATGGAAGATTTAATACGGATGCCCAGGCTAAGCGCTATTTCATCTCTCTGCTGCTTGCCTGCAGATTGAGGACTTCGGTGATGGAAAACAGAGAAGCGAAAAGGGGCGGTTTGTTCATTGAGTTTATTTGCTGGAAGATAGATTTTCCCTGCAGTTGAATGTTTCAGTTAATATATTGTTTTTAAAACAAAATGGGGTGAGTTTCGGTTGCTTAGTCTGTTACGTTCCTGTTTATTTACGAAATATGGATATGCACTCATACAAAAGTGGAGTATTTTCAAATATTTGTTTAGTTAATAGAAAATTTTAAAAAAAGTTGTAAGTTGTATTTTTTTAAAAGTCAACATAATTGGCATGAATATATGTGTTTCATTTTTGAGAATATTGATTTTAAGCATTAAAAAATTGAAAAAGAAGTTACATTTCTTGTCTCAGAATAAATCTCTAGAGAATGGGACATCATTTGCATAAAAAATAAGAATGAACTAACTAATTTTGTTTCAAGTTCTTTTTAAATGGACTAAAACACTTTTTATAATATTAGTCTCCTTCTTAACTTAACCCTTCTTTTCAGATCATACATTCAAAATACAAGGTATATAATTTAAGTTAGCATATATAAAAGAAATTTTATGCCTGACTAAATTTATAGAATATATTACAGATTGAGAACATCCGAATTTAGAATACATGGAAAGATACTGATAAAGCTTTTCAGCCAATTTTAAATTTTAATGATTTAATGATAGTAAAACTATAAATTTAATCAATTTTATTGTTGTAAATTTTAAATAATATTTAGATGAGACGGGAGTTTTAAGAATTTAATTTGATGAAACAAATATACATATTATTGATGGCATTAAATTTTGAAATTGAACTTACGGCTATTAAGAAAGAATTACATAGATATTTCGAAAAAGTTTCAACATTTTTATTAGTATTTATTTAAAGCTTAAATATGCCAAAGTATTAAAAAGTTTCTGATTATATTCAAAGAATAAGCTCGAAGTCGTCTGTATATATATTTCTCATCAATGATGTATTTTGATTGTAAATAGAAACTCTAATATAATCAGCAAATATGAATACTAAAGAAATTAGGTTAAATATATTTGAAACATTTAATATGTCGGCTAAAGAATTTGTTCTCCACAATGACTTCTTATCAGTATTGAATGAATAATATGTATTAAATGACCAAAAAATATTTGTAGTTTTTTTTTAAAGCGAAGACAATGAAAAAGTTATATTTAGATAATTTCAGACACAAGATAATATAATGGAATTCGAATCATATTTTTAAAATTAGTAAAGTAATATTAAAGTAATATAAAAAAATTACGTTAAAATTCAAAGTAGATTAGTAACGAAAATTTACTCATTTTTGTATGGTATTGATTCAAAATTTAACTAAATAATTTCTATTAATCAGAAACTAAAAATATTAATAATTTTAAAAAAGTAGATTTTGCTTTAATTAAAATTAAAATTATTCATATTTTCTATTTTCAAAGTATTAAATTCAATTATTTTATTTATGTCCGAAAGAAAGCAATTAAACTGAGTGTAAATGTAAGAAACATTGTGGCATTTCAAAGTGAATAAATGTTTTTTTTTTAATTTTCCGCTTTCTTTAAATCAATATTTTAAATACAATGTAATCCATTATTTTCACATAAAATGTAAAATAAACGAAATCGAAATAATCAGTGATAAATAATTCATGAGAAGATATTTGGAATACTGTTTAATATAACAACTTATTGCCGATAATGAATGTCTGGTTCACATTTAGATAGTTTTTTAATAGCAGCGTAATAGAATATAAAAGAAATTATTTGGATGATTTTTCCAACGTTGAGCAGAATAAAGGTTTTTCATAATTTTTTATTATCGAGAAAGTAGTTATTTTATTAATTATTAAGAAACTTTCATTGAAATTTCTTGCTTATGCTTCCATATTTGCAAGCAAAATTTGAAATGAAATATAGCAGATAATGAAAATATATTTCTATTAAAATCAGAACACATGAGCCTTGCTTTCCACCTTCTGATTAAAAATTATTTTTTAAGTGAACAAAATTAATGCGTCACCAATAGTGTGACTTAATGTGGTTTAAAAAATCCTTTTCGTTACAATGTCGGTTTATATTCAGGTATTTTTTATATCAATGGATAATCTCCTCAGTTCTTCTGAATTTGTTTGAAGGAAAGAAGGAAAGAATATGAAATAGCAATATCTGAATATACATCTTCCCAATTTGCAAATTCTTTATGTTAGTTAGTCAGCTCATTGTTTGGGATTCTGATATCTCCTTTCCTTTTCAAGCTCTTTGATACATTTATTGAACAAGACTTCTATTGAGACACTATTGTGTGTTTAACCACCTTTAATGGGGAACACGGCTTAAGACTTTGTAATTTTCTTCTCTTCTCCCTACTAAAGAACTAACTAAGAGGTCAAAGCTTTTAGATTAACGAGGGGCTTCAAAGAAACGTTAGGACTCATCTCACTTCACAGGTGGTAACATTTTTCAAGGGATCGGGAACTTAGTTTAGCTATATAATAAACGCCTGGAACTACAAAGCGATTACACCAACAAATGATTGTTTATATATTAATAACCTTTGGTTAAAATTTAGTCTGAAGTCTATTGACCTTTTTATGGTCTATTAAAGTATTAAAAGATGGTTTACATATTTGTAATATAAAAATATGCACAATCTTTATATTGTCTGTAATACAATTTTAATTAAAATATAAAATACCTTTTACAAAGCATTTCAGTTTGCCAAAGCTTCTTGCAGATTAAAAAAAAATTCTCTGAACAAAGGAAGGTTAAATTTTTCATTGTTTATAATAATGAATAAGATTACTAAATAAGATATATCAAAAATAAGATTACTAATGTAATTTGAGATATGCAATTGAGTCTTGGAGCATAAGATCAAAACATAGAAGTTTTTTCCCCACCATTTTCTATTTTTAATGTTCTATTTAAGTCTCTATTCTTGGCTAAAAGCAAGAATCAATTTTTCTAGCCAAAATAATGTTTTGGTATTAATGAATAAATTTATATATATATATTTTACTCTTTCCCTATTTTTACTATTTTAAACCTGATTTAACAAGCATGTTTTCAGAAAACAGATATATCTTTTTTATATCATTGCTTATCCACAATGCAGACATAAGCATTAACAAGTAAAAAATCAATTAAAAATTAGAATTATTATGTAATAATTAGTAAAACTTTTCTTATCATTATAAGTAACTTCTGAAAGCAAATTATATCAAAAATTCTATATGTGTAGAGAGATAAAGCATTTATGCATTTCGCTTTTTATAGATAAATAAACCAAAATATAAATTAATTTAGTAATGAAATGAAATTATATAAATAAAAAATCTTAATAAAAATTAACAATTTAGTAAAATTATCATGGTTAAAGAAGTAAAATTATTAATTATAACGGAATAAAATTATAATTGAAAAAATCAATAATCTAGTCGTTAGAATATTTTGAAACTTAAATTTTCTAACTTGCACTGAAGGAATCGAGGCATAATAAAATTTTTATCTTTTCCCTTATTCTTTCGATTGCATGTCCCTTTTCTTGGCGCGATCTATGTCACTCAAATTTCTATTACGCTCAAGAGAAACACTTGGAAAAGGAAATATTTTGATTTCACAAGCTGGAATCATAGCAGCCGGAAATAAAATGATATGCATTTTCTGTAAATTGCTGACATAGAATATCAATTTTGCTTTCATTTTCGGTGCTATACATTGCTATTGAATAGGTCTTTTGTCATCTCGGTTTTATTGAAACGGTATGAAATGCTAAAAAAAAAATATCACATATATTTTCTCACAGAAACATACAGTTTTAAACTGGAAATAACTTCTTTGTTTAAACATTTAAGAAAGAAGTAATCATGCACCAAAATTTAAATTTCTCACATTTCTAACACACAAATCTGGATCACCAGTGATTTATTTAAACAATTTATAGTTAAAGACTTCCGACAATAATGACTATATTCTTCACATCTGAAATGAAATTTATAAAATTTTCTTTATTTTACTATGGAAATAAAATTATTTGAAGTTTTATAGTGTTAAGCATATGTATCTTAATACGATTTTCTTTTCAAAATAAGATTCGAAAATATATTTAAATAATCAATATTTATAATAATATTTTATGTATAATTGCATCATTTCAAAATTTTAAAAAGATCATAAAATGCCGAAAATATTACATTTCTTTAAAATTTCAAAACTTTATAGCATTACAGTGGTCAAATTCGTCCAGCTGAGTCTCAACTATAATATTACAAGTACTCGCCGGAATTCAATTCCATTTTTTATAAACTATTCTTTGCATCTATTCCACGCCCCCACCTTGAAAGTATCATTCTTGTCTAAATGACCATTTAATATACATGATTAAAATTTTATCAGCGATTCATTTAGTGCGACACTGAATTCATTAAAATAGCTCCTGGAAATGAATTAACGCCTGTAATTTTTATCTTATTTTCATCAAGTATTCTTCTCCTTTTATGGAGTTGAATTCTGGGAAAAGTGTTTATTCTTCCCACGTTGTCTCGAATTCTTTATTGATTATTAATAGTTCTTTTCCAACTCAGTCTATCTGAAATCGGTTTATAAGCTAGAAAGCATAAGCTAGAAATTACATATAAACATCAGTAATTGTATAAATGCTTACAAAATTTCAAAACACAACAAATATTTTTTATTCATAACTTCTAAATAAATTTAAGTAGACATTATAACTCCACTTTTGCTTTTAAATTCACTTTAGTCTAATTTCGCTCTTAAATTTAATAATGTTTATCTGTGTCTTACCCCATAGCTAGTATTGCTTTATTTAGTGCTCACAAATAAAGTAATTCGTTATCTTTTGAAAAAAAAAATGTTTTACCTTACCAGATTCCAGCAATTTTTTCATGTTGTTTTTACATTGATTAAATTTCTTTGATATATCGTTCTTCGATTTTGAACTACTGTGCCTATGTTGGTGTAAAATGAAGCCATAACACTGCTCGTGTAACATAATTTTCTTTTTCTAGCCAAGATCAAATAGATGAAAATGGAAGGATATTGCAGTTAAAAAAAGAATATTTTAGTAAAAGTTCGGGGAAAATTTTTCGCTTTCGGCTTTTCGAGATTCTGAATAAGGATATTGTAAAAAATGTCTGAGATGGAAGTAATGCTGATAAACCTATTTTAAAGATATTTATATTGATAAATTTACTGTTATCAAATGAATGCATTTAATATAACATTTCAATTATTATTTCAGCAATACCATCGAATCTTGCATTTTGTATTATAGGCCCGAATGCCGTACTCTATAGGCCCTACAATAGGCCCAAATGCAGTACTATACCCTACAAAAGGCCCAAATGCAGAAATACACAAACAAAGACGTGAAATAACAAATAATTTGAACACAAGTTATATAATAGCAATAAGATTTCCATAGAAAGATACAATGTCAAATTTAATTACATTAAGCCTTCTAAGAGATTAAAACTCATTTACTAAAAAAAAATTCGAAAACTTGAAATAATTCTGTATTGAGCATTGACTTATATGATTACCTTTGTAAGTGCTAAAAATGAATGACAAAATACAATATACCATTTTATACTCTTCTAAACTGCTTTTATACGCTGCTAAACTCCAAATTCTGAAATTACTTTTTTTCATAATACATCTTTTGAGTGACGATGTATTTCCTGAACTTAATCTCATTAAAAACTCTCCATAGATTTCTAATAGTTCATGGGATTAATGTGTTTTATTTGTTTCCTAACATAAATATTTTTTTTTAAATTCTTAAACTTCTTTTTAATTTACATTTATATTATGCGCAATATTATAAGAATCAAAATATTAATTAATAACTTAACATCTGATTAATGAGCAGGGCTTGAAGAATTCAATAGTAAATAGTAAGATAAATTTTAAACCCATAACGGATATAAATTAATTCCTATATTCAATTATTTTTTCATTATCATTTTTGATAATTATACTTCATTTTATTTTGACAATCACCTATATCAATAAATATTTAAATAATTGATTTTAATGATAAAATCACGTGTAAGAATAATTTTTATTTTATGCTACCATGATCCACTACACAAAGAACTTGTTTACTTATTTTTCATTTTTTATGTTGAAATTTTGCTATAGTAATCTGTTGGTATAAAAAATAATGCCTTTGCACATAATAGTACAATTTTTGTTTTTTCATAATAATTTATATCAATAAAATATTTTTAAAATAGTGTTTAGTAACAATACTTCCATAAAGGAATCCTTTTGCTTTATGCTAATGATGATCGAATACACAAAACATTCGTGTACACATTTTTCTATTTCTTCTATTGAAATATTTTCCTGATAGTCTGTATCTACGAAAGAAATACACTTTGAAAAACAGTTATGCAAAATACTATCGAGATTTATTTCGACAATAATTTATATCAATAAAATAACTTAATAGTTGTTTTTAATTGTAAAATTAAGTATAAAAATCCTTTTTATTTCACGCTAACACAATCCAGTTCAGTATGTTACCAGTATAGTAACCTACAGTATAGTATGTATGCTACAGTATAGTATGTATGCCAGTATAGTATGCTACAGTACAGTAACCAGTGTTTTTGTGGAAAACCGTGCACAAAACATTTTTACACATATTTTCCATTTCCTCTGTTGAAATTTGGCTTATAGTATTCTGAGGCTCTGAAAAAATACACTTTTGAAAGAAACTACACAAAACACTATTGTAATTTATTTTGATAAAAATTTATCCAAATAAAATATTTTAATAACTGTTTTTTTAATAATAAAACCCCGAATAAGAATAATTTTTCATGCTAACATTATCCGGTACCCAAAACACATGTGTATATTACTCGTATTTTAGTATAGTAGTCTAATTTTGAAAAAAGAAAAGAAAGGAAAAAGAAATTACTAAAGAAAAAGAAGAAATTACTCAAGAAATTATTATTACAAAGAAATTACTCAAGACGCAATTGAGAAGTATTTTGATGAAAATTCATGGAAATAAAATATTTTAATATCTGTTTTTAATAATAAAATTCAGTATAATAATAATTTTTTTCATGTTAGCATGTGTCAGTACACAAAACACTTGTGTATATATTTTCCCTTTCTTACATTGGAATTTTTTCCATAGCTGTCTCTAACTACAAAAAAAGCACTTTGGAAAGCAATTACACAAAATACCATCTAGAATAGAAAGAAACATGTAAAAGAAAGATTCGTACAAAATATTCATGTATTTTTTCATGCGAAAAAGCTTTCCAGAAACCGCAGTTCATGCAATAGATGACTTCAAAAGTAATCAGTCTTTCCTTCCAGTTGTAGTAGTGGAATCCCGCCAGCGACGGATTCAGCAGGGATGGTTATTTCGATCTTCCAGCAAACAAACTACGTACTTGGAAAAAGGAATTCTAGGATTTAAAATCGATATAGCATGTACTAAGCGCCACATTTTTCACACAGCCTGGAGCGTCTCATATAGTACCAGTGAAAAAAAAATCCCCTAAAAGTAAGAAATTCACAAAAAATGCACCTAGCAAAAGGCACTCTTTTTATGAGAGTTGTATTCTAGGCTCAACGTTTCGATATTAAAACCTGCCCAGCAACGATAGTGCTGATGGGTTGAATATCTATTCACTGTGAGACATATACATCTGGAAGGCCTGTAAAAAAAGAAACATCCTGCAAATATCTCATATTCAGGGATTACGCTCTTTTTCTCACTGGCAGAGAAAGAAAGAAGAAAAGAAACCAATTTCCTTTTACATTGAATAGTTGGATTCTAAAAATAACATGCCTTTACAATGTTTATTAAAATCTGTCAGAAAGGCTTGAAGCCTGAAGTCATATTGTTCAAAATGATTGTCTGAACCAGAGCTGTAAGGTTCTGAAAAATTATTTGATGACTAAGAAAAAAAAAAAAGAACGCATCCAAATTCGGTTCTAGTATCATTGTTAGAATTAAATAGTTGTTGCTTTATCGTTACAGCATCAAAAGAATCGCTGTTATGAATATCTACTTTTAATCATGCATTTCTTTAGAAGACATTTGTTTATTATGAAAAGATAACATTCGTCTTGATAGATATTTAATGAAATATGGAACAAATGATGCATAGTATGATACTTTCAGCATATTTTGTAATTAAATAGTTTAAATTTGTAATTTATTTTTGGAATATCTATTTGATAATTATATAAATAAGCAGCAATATTGAAAGCATGATTTTTTAAATGCCTGCTTTTTTCTGGTCGAATTTCTGTGATTTGAAGATTAAAAAAATCATAGTTCAACTTCTTAAAAAGTTTTTATTAACATACTTTAATGTCTATCTGCTTGTTTGTCTCTGTCGTACAAATTTGAATCTATTTTAAGATAGCTTCCCTGAGTGATAAAGACGTGAAACTTTGAGCATGTTTGGGAGATTTATCGTATTTATGGTTCTTTAAAAATAAGCATAGGTTTTTGTACGCAGTGTACTAGGAAAGGACCTAGACGTATTTATTTTTAAAATGCCAGCTTATAATATGTACTAAATTGATTATTACTGAAAGTCCATTCACCACCTCATACAGATGAGTGTTCTTTATAGGATTATTTTTATATAAATAAATTTACCACAATAAACTATTTTACCATTTTAAGAAATATTAATTGAAATTCTATGAATACTTTGTATTAATTTCATTATTTTGGTATTCGGCTTTTTTTAGCAACTCAAGACGAGTTTGTTTTATTAAAAATGTATTAAGATTTTAAAGAAAATATTTGGGAGAGAGAATTCTTATGTTAAGGTAAACTAGATATTTATTAACTAAAAGACATTTGCAAATATTTAATTTATGTAATTGAATTTAACACTGCAATTATTTTCATTGACTAGTTTCTTGTTAAAATGTATGAAGCGTACAAAGTCATATTTTTTACGATTTATATTGTGTTTATAGAAGTAGTGAGGACTTGGTATTCAATTCATGTCAATTTTGTAGCTTAAAATGTCATTGATTGGAAAAGAAAAGTAATGAATTCAATCACTTTTAACTATTGTAGATAAAATCATGATTTACTTTTTTACCTGATAACCCTACGTTATTCTAACGTTGTTTTTATTTCCTACTTGAATATATAACTAATTTAAAAGGAAAGGAATTCCAGAAATCAAAAATAGATGAGACGATGAATTTATATCATGTAAAAGATAATAATTATCTTTTATTTTTATATATTCATCTAGTACTGCTTAGAAGAGTGCATGATTTAATGGAAACACTTATAATTTTCAATTTTTTAAGGAAGAAGATTGTTGAGCAAAATTAAGTTGTGTTATATATTTTGTTCAAATTTATATGTTACTAGTAACCTTCATCAGGTATTCAATTCCTCGGAATCAATGGCTCTTAAATTCTCAAATAAATATGTAAAGGATATTAAAGGATAATTCAAAATAGTTTTAAGCTTCAAATTATGATAGTCTTGTAACTCAAACTAGCATCATCTTATTAAACCATTTTTGCATTAAATGACACTGAATTATTTAATTATCATGCAAATATTTCAAGGTAATCAAAGATAAGTTAAGTAAATATTATGCTGACATCTATTTTTTTAGAAAATATCGTTTCATATTTATTATATTTCATACAAAAATGCTATTGATAAGAGCTAAAAATGCTATTGCAATTTTAGCTCTTATCGTGCCAATACACTGATAAAAGATAATTTTTACCTACAAAACTAATACGCTCATGCAGAGAAAATTTTATTTTTATTTTATGTGAAGAATATTGTTCGAGATTTTGCTTAAAAATTTTTCACAAAATTAATTAAAAAATAAAAAGAAACTACTGCGCAAAATATTCAATGTAAAAAATACAATAATGTGAAAATTAGTTTTGTTATGAAACACTATTGAAAGCTATGACGGAAAAGAGTGAACAATTTCTTTCATTTTTAATTAAAATGAAAATTATATTATAAATAAATTATCTTTAATTAAAATTCTAATTACATGTGTAGGAAATTAAATATATTTAGGTCAAATAGGAAAACCTACAAAGACATAAACACATACACACACGCTATCAAAAACACAAAACGTCATTCATCTTTATTATAAGAAAAAATAATGAAGGATCTTTATAAGATTATGTTCAGTAAAAATGTTTTTTCTTCCTTAAATTCCTCTCACAAAACATTTTCATCATTCTTTAAAAACTTTTCATCATAAGCGCCATTTTAATAAATTTTTCGAATAATTTGCGTTGTTATATTTAATGTATTTTGCGTCATTTTTTAAATCGTTCCTTATAGACCTATATTAATTTTTACAAACTTTTGTACCTAACTCAGAAGCATTTTTAGAAAGAATTTAAAGTGTTATGAAAAGTATTATTTAAATTGTTAAGAAATGCTATATGCACAACTGATTTTAAAATACTTTTCAGGGATTTATTTTCTAAAAGAATTAAGACAGTAGTCAATAAAGCACGAATTAAATAAAATTAAAATTTTTACATAAAAAATAAAATAAGGAAATGTGTTGTTCATCAAGAGGAACAAATTTCGATCATATTTCATTTGCTACCGAGAGGAAAAAAATCTTTAAAACTGAGTTGACACTACTGGAAATTAACTATCTGCCATAAATCAGAAAAATTAAAAAATAAAACAATATTAATTAATTTTCTGGAATCTCCTGGAAACCAATTGCGCATTCTTAAGTTGTTTGTTCTTTTCATTTTTACGCTTCTGTAATTCCACTTGCCCTTCACCCCCTCCCCACGACAAAAACTAGCAAAAATGTCTGCTTCCAATCCAGTTGACACTTGATCAATGTTCAAGTTAATTCCATGTCTTTTTTACTTCTCCTCTTGCTACTAAAATTGAGAAAAGAATAACGTAGATGCATGCCCCTTTCTTTCTTTTCTCATTGCGTTCATGTAGTTGTTACCCTGGAAAAAAATATTAGGAAATCTTAGAAAACAATTGTATTTCTTCTTTTCTTTTCCAGTTGATTCCCATTTAAAGATTTACCGTCCTTTTCTTAATCCAATGGAGTTTTTTCATTACTGAAGAAGTATTTTCCTCTTTTTTTTTCTTCATTTAAGGGCATTTAATTAAATAGAAAAACATTCAACTACGTTGTAATCTTTGGTGGGTTTTTCTCTGATGCAATTTTTTTTATTACGATATTGCTCCTTCTTATATGCTTCTTTAAAGGTTGCCTAAGCATATTAAATCGCAAAATTTGTTTTCGACAACTAATTAAGGATTATTTAATTATCTAGCATTGTTTTTACTAAATGAACCTTAACAGACCCAATGAAGTAAAATGTTTTATTTTATTTTCTAAAAATGCATATTATAGTGCAATAACCTTTAGTTAAAATATATTTTAGTATTTACTAAGATTTAACGGTTTAACGTTTTCTTATACACGCATTTATTTCAATCACCCTGATATATTGGGCTGGCAACAAAGTAATTGCTGATTTTAAATAAGAAATTCAAAGGCTTTGCTTAAAAATATTACTTTATTCAGTTACGAACTGCCCACCTTTGTCGATGACCTTTTACAAACTTTTAGACAGAATTCTAGGTTCTTAAAATTTCCGAATTTCGCAAAAACGAGAGAGAGAGAGAGAGAGAATTAAATGTGATTTTACATCATGAGTTTCATTCAAAATTTTACAATATAAGGAGTTCTGCATGGAACGAAAAAGCGGTAATCTGTAGGTCCAAGGCTAAGGCTACATGGTAGATGTGACTAAACATCTCAACCTCGTTTCAATAATTTTTAGAGAGTGAAAGATGTGTGGGGCAATGCATTATAAAACCTTAAAACAAAACTTTACATTTTGCCAATTCTGCCTGCTTTTCTTAAACTGCATCGCTCAGTTTGGTGAGTTGTTGAGCGCAAAGTTTGAATTAATTTTTACTTTCTTGACAAAGGCAAAATTTCTTTATAATCCCTCCTAACCGACAGCATAAACTTTTTTTTATGAATCTCAGCTTTTTGTGTAGTCTGGTCTGATTAATATAAGATCCAAGGACTTTTCAGATTAACGTTCTTATAAACTGTCCAGTTTTCGTAAACAATAATCAATTGTTTCAGAAATGGATAAATTTTGCTGCGTTTCAGAAATTAATCTCAAATACTGATGGTTGCATTAAATAAATTTTCTCAAGCTTAAAGGAATCCATAAATACAGTTTCTTGATTGAGCCAGGCTATTTTTATTTTTTTAATGTATGTGTGCGATACATCGAGTTTCTGTTCAATCTCATGACGATAAGAATCGATAATATTTTCGATAATCTATCATATGAGTGGTCAGTTAGTTGCTCATTTTTCAGTGGAAAATTCTCAGAGCGAAATATGGCAAACCATTTTTGACACTACCTTTTTTTCCAAGCTTCGTTCCCATGTTCATCACATACCTTTTGTGCCCTTGTGATAGGTTCTTCGCTTTTTCTGAAATAATGCAATAAAATATGTTTAAAATGCGCATCTCGATGTTTCATTTTTACAATGGGATAGAACAGGAATAAAATAACTAATTAATAGGATTTTCTTGACTAAATTGAAAGTTGAAGTCAAAACAATAATAAATAAATATATATATTAGTTGCTTTAAACACGTTGACAAAAATAAGAATGTGTTAAAACCAACTATTGACAAAAATCTGCAATAAATTAGTTCTCAACCCAATGTTATTTTCCTTCTCTACTCCTCAATTTCATACAAATCAGTTCCAGTTGTTACTTGCAAATAGAATAAGGCTTATTACTAAAAATATATGCATGAAAACTTTTAAACTGTGTGCATGAATTTCCATCAATAGAGTATTTTATTAATAAATGCAAAGCGGATATATTTAAAGTAATAATATATAAAAAGTAGAAATAAAATTGTTTCTAGCTACTCTATAAAAATCATCCATAAACAATTTTACAGATGCTACACTTTAGCTGTTCATTTCATTATCAAAGCTGGCATCTTAATAATATATCAACACTTTTTTTTTTCATTTCTCAAGCCAATGCTTTTTGGTCTATTGGTAGTTTGACAGAAAAGTCTCATTGTCAATTACCTTTTTAAATATAATTAAATAGGCTCTCATAAATCCTATTTCTTCCAAACACTCAGAATTGGTATGAATCTATAATTAAATGTCAATTGAACAGAAATGCTTTTGTAAGACCCTTCAATAATAGGCAGCAAAAATTAATGATAAAATTTTCTCAAAATAGCAAGTTAAAAAATTTTTCAAACGAAATCTATCATCTAAAAATAATTTTACATATTAATAAGGAACAATGTTCATCTTTTTCCATTTATCATTTATAAATAAAATATTTCCACCTTTCAATTCTGGTTAAAGTTCTAATGCTATATCGGTCATGTTATTATTTTCGTGTCAGTTTGTTGGTTCTTGCTGCACCTGCGCAACCAAGAATGAGTTTTAAAATAAGGGTTCATTTTCACATCTGTCGAGAGCGTTGTTCCTCTTGAGAAATGACTGTCATACTTCCTCTTATATTTTATTGTTATAAGTATTTATCACTTTCTGTTAACTTCTTAAATCAAGCATATATGCTGCAGACCATTGCAACCAGAATTAATCAAATGGTGGATTTTTCAAAATCTGACTAATGATGTTCCTTTCCTTTCAGCAAGTTTGGAATTGATATCAAGTATGGTGAAATGAATTGGAGTTAAGGCTTCGACTTGCTCGTTTATTCAATAGTTCCTATACAAATGGAAGGCTATTGGGAGTGATTTCAAATAGACATAACGCAAGCTTAAGATTAAATAGAATTGAACAAACATTCAAAATAGAGCTAAACAAATATTCATCATTCTCCTCATGAAAATAAAAGAAGTTAAATTCCATTCCTAGTTTACTTCTAACTCTTTATTATTAATGAAAATTTTCAGTTCTTATGATTTAAAAATGGTTTTTCTAAATTAAATTTTATGGTCAGGGTGAGATGCAATCAACGTAGATAGGTAAAAGTAAGAAAATAAAGTTTGAAAAGATATTCAAATTTTGTGTAGATTCAAACTTGAAATTTAATCGTGCAAGTAATTAATTTAGGTGTGCAATTTTTACGTGATACTATATTTAAATATTGCCCAATTAAAGTTACTAATATTAAAACTTGAAAAACATGGGATAGCTCAGAATTTAAAAAGTTCTGTCCTTAATATTTGTAAACCAAGTGAATTTAATAGCGGCGGATCTCAGACATTTTAATACAATACTTTCTATTTCCTTCTGAAGAGTAATTTTAATTTAAGTAGAAAATACGTTGCTTGAATTATAATAGTAACAATACTAAATATTTGCTTCAAGCAAAAATACAAGCCGAATTTTTTTTCTCCATTATTTCTAAGATATATTGATATAAAATATTATTCAAACCAGGATGATCCGATTGCCAGATAATAAATTTGGGTTGAACTTTTTGTAAGATCTTTTCTCTTATTTCTACCCTAAATATATGGCTCATTTATCTTGAAATTTCTTTTAAAAATGCCATTAAAAAATAAAAGATGCAATACTTTCAAATATTTTAGCTTCACGTGTATGTTTGTAATTCAAATTTTAGATTTAAGTATCTTATAATATATGCGGAAATGTAGATAAAGTTTTGAATTTTCTCTATAAATATTAAACCGAAAGTTCTTTCTAAATCTAAATAAAAATGAATTTCTATTTGAAGTCAAATTGACTTGAAAAATATTCTGTATTTTCTTTAATATGCATTTCTTTAAACTCCTTAATTTGGTGTTTTAGAAAAACGACGTGGCTGGCATATTTTTTGATTTTATTCCAAGATTCCATAAGCAAGACTTAATTTCCTCCGGAACTATATAAGAAATTTCGTGTTTGATCTTTAATAATAATGATAGTTTACTCAAAGAAATTTTCTTCAGGAATATAAGACATCTTCTATAGTTATATTTATATACACTGATGTCATTAAGACAAAAATGATTTAAAAATTATATTCCTATCAGTAATTCCTCTTCTTTATAGTAATTTAATTATGTGTAGCAAATACATTTATCTGAGTTTTTTACCGAATTTAATGATAGTAATACATCATATATATTTATTATTAAAGAGCTAATATGATTATGCTTTTTATATCAGTTTTACTTTGAAATTTTTTTGTCTCCCCCGAAAAGTTATATTAAATTTTACATAAAAAATTATTATTATCTTCATGGGTAATAATATTAAAGTTTTTATTATTTATCATAGAAATTTATTCTTTTTGTTCATTAATATTTTTATAAAGAAAATTAAATTGATAAAATAAAACTTTTACTTCATAATTAAAGTGTCATAGAACGGATGTACTGTGAACAGATGTTCAAGATGTACCCTTTGTACAAAAAGTTCCTTTTATTAGATAATATTAAAAATGTGATATTTCACATTTTAAATATAAGACATTAAATTTAAATTTAAATAAAGATAAATCAATGTGAAGTAAATATGATTATTTATATTAATAAATTTAATCCTAATCATTTTTAGTATAATAAAAAATATAATTTTTTTTGCATTTTCACTATTTTCTACCTTATAACCATTAATTTATACTTCCTTATTGTTTAAACATTGTGGATTATGGATTAACCTACTGCTTGAATTAATTGCAAGGTAGTTTCAGTTTTATGATATAAGAATTAAACTAAATATTCCATTAATAATTAAATTCTGAAATTAATGAAACCTTTTAGGTTTATCGAAAATTATCGATATCAAACCATCTACTCGAGACACTGAATGAAAACTTAATTACAAAATTTTATCATTAAACATAAACATAAAAAAATGTAATGTGGATGAAAATTGATTTATTTTCATAAATTATATTATTTTGTACAAATATCGGGATGTTATAAATTATATACGGGGTTGAAACTTTAATAGGACAGCACTGCTGTAAAAACGCCACGCCAATTTAAAGAATGTCACGTATACCCAAAGTTAGTTACATACCTACCTTACCTCTCAGCAAAGACTCGTCCTTCCTCCGTCAAGCGCATGTGGAGTGATTCGAAGAACTGATCCTGTATTAGCTTGTGGTCTAAAGTAAGTGTAGTCAGTATATTTTCAAAATAAGAACAAAGAATTTGGATAAAAATAGAATATGCAGCATCAGAGATCGTACAGCAGTATCATTACACTGGATGAGATTTGGGCCAGATCGTATCAGCAAAATTGAAACTCCAATCAGACGAGTGGTGTCAAGGGTCACTAGGAAGTTCAAAGTTTTTTCAGAACCACAGCAATGTGAAGCTATGCTAATTCTCTTGTACGACTGTGATGGTGTCAATGTTGCCATCCTAAAGCATAGCGTTCCTCCACGCAGACCGTTCAGAGATTCTTGCGATGGTAGGCCAGTCCATTCAAACTATGAGCACAATATACGCTACTACAGGTGTTTTGCGACTTCCACATCGTTGGAAATGAGTTGTACACAGGACCATATTGAAGGACTGTAAAGCATGGGGAAAACATCGCTTTTGTATTCCATGTAAATGAATAATTACCACTATTAAAGTATTAAATAAAATTTTAACTAAATATAAAATAAGAAATAATTAAAGAAATATAAAAACATTGCTGACTCTTTTTCCTTATTTAATATATAATGTCCTCTCCCTAAAATTAATAATTGACTTTGCTTCTCACATTACTGCTAACAAAATCTTTTAAAAAGGTATGGTGAAACGAATATGAAGTAACTAAAAATCACATAATCTTCTGTAAATCTTGTTTGTTGAATAGAAAAACATCAGAAAATGCTTTTACTTACTCATTTTTCCAATCTGAAGTGCTTATATTTAAAGCACAGTTTTCTAAAAAAACAGTTGTATGCAAAAATATAAGAATATTTTGATTTTTGAAGATTTTTCTGAAAAAGAAATTAGTGAGAGTTACTACATTGAATAAATTTAAGAGCAGAAGCTGGATATTTATTTTTAGTGCACGTGCAATAATTTTGTTATCAAATTTACGATCAGCAAAATTAACTACACTGATGGGAAAAAAAATCCCAACACCAAGAAAAAATTATTGTACAGTAATGAAATTTTAGGAATACATTTGTCTAGGTAACATATTTAATTGATTAAAGTTTCAAGATCACAGGTAGAGCCATTGGCGAGAAGAGCCATTTCAAATGTGAAATGTTGGTACATTAGTAACCGGTGTAACCGCCAGAATTTTGAATGCAAGCATGCAAACGTGCATTCATTGTGTCGTACAGGTGTCGGATATCAGTTTGTGGGATGGAGTTCCATGCCTGTTGCACTTGGGCGGTCAATGAAGGGACGGTTAATGCTGGTTGTGGATTACGCTGGAGTTGTCGTCCAATGATGTCCCATACATGCTCGATTGGAGAAAGATCTGGTAGTGTCGCAGGCCAAGGCAACATGTCGACACTCTGTAGAGCATGTTGGGTTACAACAGTGGTATGAGGACGAGCGTTATCCTGTTGGAAAACACCCCCTTGAATGCTGTTAATGAATGGCAGCACAACAGGTTGTATCACTAGACTGAAGTACAAATTTGCAGTCAGGGTGCGTGGGATAACCACGAGAGTGCTCCTGTTATCATACGAAATTGCTCCCTAAACCATAACTCCAGGAGTAGGCCCTGTGTGTCTAGGCCGCAGACAGATCACTAGCAGGCGTTCACCTGGCCTTCTTCTAACCAACAAACGGCTATCACTGCGACCAAGGCAGAACCGGCTTTCATCAGAAAACACAACAGATCCCCACTCCGTCCTCCAATGAGCTCTAGCTTGACACCACTCACGTCACAAACGACAGTGGTTTGGAGTCAGTGGAATGCACTGTACAGGGCGTCTGGTTCGGAGCTGTCCTTGAAGTAACCGATTTGTAACAGTTCGTTGTGTCACCGTGGTGCCAACTGCAGCTCGAATTTCAGCTGCAGACGCAGTACGATTAGCCACAGCCATACGCCGAATACGATGGTCTTCCCTCTCAGTAGTACCACGTGGCCACCCGGAACCTGGTCTTCTTGAGGCAGTACCTTCCATTGACCACTGCCGCCACTGCTACTAGCGCCACACTTACGCGTAGCTCGAAATTTGAATCGACTTCATCTTTCAGATGTATAAACACGCCTACCAAATTTCGTTTATCTAGCACAGCTCCTTCCTAGTGTTGGGATTTTTTTTTCCATCTGTGTATATTTTTCTCCTTTCATTAATATCTCTGTTCATACTGAATTTCGAATTCTAGTCAACTTTAAAATATGTAAAAGGTTTCTTTAAGGACAGTTTTGCATTTTTATATGGCGAAACAAAATAAAATTAGTCCTACAAAATTTTTATGAAAAAAACCCAAATTACTTCTATCAAGGTCTTTAATTTTTGATCAGTAAATGAAATAGTCTTTTTTTTCTATGTACACTGGTTTTCCTATTACAGGATGCTTAACTATCTGGTGAACATCATTTTTGTGAAATATTTGTGGATGAAACGACTTATATAATGTCTCATTAATCTGCACCTAAATTTTCTAATCTTTTAAGCATGAAACACATAACATACATTTACTTTGTTCATTGATTAACAGGGATAGAACAATCAAATACTTTAATTGTACTATTTGTTTTTGAACGCAACTGCCTGTTAATTCCATCAGATATTGTCCTCAAATTCAATGCTATTGAGTTCGAGTGAAATGGAAAAGATATTTAATAAGTAAGAATGGAAATAGTTATTAGGAAAGAGAAAATTTCTAAAATATATTATCAAACTATGATTTCCTGACGGCATTCATTTTCTCATAAATTAGACAAATTCATTGAAAAAAATCAATGAAAATATTCATATCATTTCATACTATACATATATTATTATTATTAGTTGTTGTTTTGTTATTGAGGAAAAAATATACAGTTTCAAAATTAGTTGATAATTTATTTATATATCTGTCTCGAAAACAGTGACTATTGCTTCAATCTTCTTCGTATATAATACTACAATATATACATTCGCTTAACTATATTTATAATGTATAAATCAAATTCAAAAATAAATATTCTTTGGGCGTCTGCTTCCACAATAACTTTTAGTTTATATCTTGGAATAATAATTTCGAAATACATTTAAATGATATCCATGTGCAAATTCTTTTTCAAATACTGTTACAACATTCTTTAAAAGGTAATGTAAGTTTAAAAGATTTATTAATTTTTTTCTAATCAAAAGCATTTATCGATTCATTACCAGGACTAACTAGTACTACCTAAAAATGCTGCATCAATAATTGCGTTAAAGTTACCTCCTTTGAAATTTGAAACCATCGAACGAAGAGAAAAGTCTTCAACCTATTAACGAATATTATATCTCTAAGAATTGGATCATTATCACCGAATGCTGACTCATTACGGTTAAAACGTGATACTTAAAGCTGCAATTCGCTTTTTGGGCAGCATTAAATCAGTTCGAATTTAACCATTTGAAACTTTTAAAGACTAAATTCGCTCATATTTAAGGAATGAGATAATTATGAAATAAGGCGCCTTTGAGATCGATTGTATCCTTAGGTGTATTTGCTT
Organism: Argiope trifasciata; assembly: GCA_026543055.1. Taxonomy (NCBI): domain Eukaryota; kingdom Metazoa; phylum Arthropoda; class Arachnida; order Araneae; family Araneidae; genus Argiope; species Argiope trifasciata. The sequence goes on from JAPMOQ010048154.1 coordinate 2,326,598, forward strand.
TGGGGAGGAAAAGCTGCTAGCATATTGTCGAAATCTCACTAACTCTTAAGAAAATCATTAAGACTTCCACCCTTTCAAAGCCAAGCTGGATTGTTGAAAGGAATTACTAGGATCTCGTTTCGATCAAGGGATGTTTTCATTTCTCTTAATCAGATTTCTTCCGAGATTATTTGAAATTGATAAAATCTGATGACATTTCAGAATTCTTGAAGATAAAATTGATTTTTAAATGCGGATGTAAAATAGAAAAAATAAAATAAAGTATAAACTGTGGGATATAAATGTTTTTACGTTTAAATCAGAACAATAATTGAGCGATTAATTTGCTTCATTAAATGTATTTATTTTTTACCATTAACCATTTAAAACTTGAAAAGACCATTTTCACACATAAACAAAGAATGACATAATTATCTCGCTATCTCTATCAAAATACTTGAAATTATTAGTATCTTGCGATGTATTTGCTTAAGAGAGGGAAAGCTGCAAGCATAATGTCGAATTCTCACTGGCTGTTAAGAAAACCAATAATGCATCCTCCTATCTTGAGCTAAGATCAAATTGGTGAAAGGAATTATTAGGATCTAGTTTCGATCAGAGTATGTTTTTGTTTCTTCTTATCAGATTTCTTTTAAATTTATTTGGAATTGATGAAATATGACGGCTTTTCTGAAGCCTTTGAGATAAAATTAGTTCCTAAATGAGGTAGTAAAAGAGAACAAATAAGATAAAGTATCAACTGTGAGATTTTTTTTTTTGCTTTGATGTTAAATTTTCATAACTTTAATTCACTTCTATAACTCATTGCTATTCTTATTTATTATTAGAGGAATTTTCAGCTTTCAATTTATGCAAACGTAACGTGGAGAAACCTATGCATATTCTGGAAAAAATGTTTATACATTAAAATTGATTTTCAAATCATCTATCTAAAAAACAATTTCAATAATAATAAATCGTCATGTGTACTAAAATAAATCATAGACAATACAACATATTTGGGAAAATAGTTGTAAAAATAAGCTATTATTACAGTTATAATAGGTAAAAAAAAATTCTATCAGGAATTTGGAAGGAAAAAAAATGCAAAGGACGATGAGATGATGAAGTTACTCTAAAAATTGGGTTTTAATGGTATTTCAAATGTATTTAAAATCTCAATGAATGTTTAGTGAATTTTAACTGCTTGCCTGAATATCCTGAATTATCTCGGATTCGTATATATTGCAGTTTATTATTATCCCCCAGTAAACTCAAGCTAAACAGAATTTGTCAGTACAATTGGTCTTATCACGATCTTACTCGACCTGGTGGAAAGGAAAAGAAATATTACGCTTTGATTGGCAGTTTGGCAAGTTTTATTTAATTCGCCGTCCGTTTGGCGGGATTGGTCGCATGTTTTCCCTATTCTGTAATACATGTCTGCTTGTGAATTAGTAATGTATAAAATAGGATAGCTGGGTTGAAAAGTAAAATAATGCGATGATCCAAGATAGTGAAAGCGATTATTTTTTAGATAGTAATTCCTGTTTCTGAAAAAATCAAGTAGAATGAGACAATGCTTCCGTAAAAGAGATTCTAAAGGTAAACCTTTAAAAAGAGACCTAATACTAATTTACAAAATGTCAAGGATCACTTTGCGTACTTCCTTGTTTCAGAAACTATCATACGAAGACTAATATTTAACTTTTATACATTCGGGCGAGATAACTCGGGATAGTAAACTAATATTAAAACTAAATGCTTTTATACCCATAAAAATTAAAAATTCAACTTGAAAACTAAATATTTTGTTTTGCTCAATTTCCTTTTGTTTAGTATTTTTTTTAATGTCATGATTTTTTTGCAATATTTTTCAAAAAAAAAAAAAGTAAGGTAAGTGGTTAAAAAATATTTTCTCTAGATCAATTTTTTATTCTCAGTGCCTTGCATACTTATATTCTTTCTTTGATCAAATTCACTTTTAATAAATTATTATTTTTAAGATCTTAGTTAACTAATGGATATTATTTGTTGTTAATAAAAATGTATTTGTCATTACAGATAAAATGAGTTTGATTGTACCTATACCTTTTTAAATGCGCACATCAGCGCCAAATAATTAATTAACATTATTTTTATTGAAAATTTGAATTTTCTTCAAGGTAATCAATTAAAATTTAAAGAATCTTTTCTATTTGTTACCGACATAAATTTAAAAGTATTGGTTAAAATTTAAGAACTAAGATAAGCTATTTACTTTCATTTATGATGTTTCTGTACACTTCAAAGGAAACACTTTCTTAAATCTAAATTCTATAAAATTACAAAGTGAGTAATACCTATTTTTCTTTTATATGCAGGAGGAAAAAATTAATATGGCACATATAGTTAACATATGTCTGATTTCTGCATTTTATAAAAAATATATAAAAACTCATGAATATAACGTTTATGCAAAATTAAAGTCAATCAAATATTTATTGTGGATAATTTTGCATTTTTATCAATTTTCTTTTTGAAGGAATTGAGGTTTTTAAAATTACTGAATAAAATAAACGTTTATCACTGTCATTTTCAGTCTATTTTATTTTATTTTCATAGTATTTTCCAATATTTAAAATACTTCTAACAACATATTTAACTATAAATTATTATTTACTGTCTGCATTTAATTTTTTAAATATAGATAGGTTATTTAAATGCAGTTTCCAAATAAATACTTTATATCTCAATTTACTTCAAATTAATAATATAATTTTATTTAGTGTGAACACAATTAAGTTTCAGACAGGGGGGGGGGGTTAAAAAACTTATTATGGGACGAGATTTAAGATGATGACAAACTTAAATTTATAATATTATTTAACATCTGTGTTTACTTTTAAAACTATAAATATATTATAACGACCAACTTTTAAAGTAAATATACGATAT
>JAPMOQ010048154.1:2332930-2347080 GCA_026543055.1 Argiope trifasciata
ACGCTAAATATATTTAGTCTGTCCTTTAAGTGCCAGTCTTTATCACTGTCTTGCTGGATGAAAGAAAGATGGTGATTGATCACTCAAGTATTTATTGTGGGGGTGAACCATAATTTGGACGTTTAAAGACATTGAAAAGAAATAGAAATATGTTGAGGAAAAAAAAAGTAGAGCGTGGATTATATAATTCGGCACATTTAGCAAGTCTATTTTAATTTACGCTTGTTTGCAACGTAAATTCCTTTACACTTTTGATTGAGAGTTCGGAAAAAGCGAAGTTCTTTCACCAAGGCATGGATTACATGTTCAAATAGTTTTCAAGTTTCAGCATCAAAATCGATGCAACTTACCGTGAACACTTGATCTGTCATGGAAAGTCGTATTGCGTTTTTTTTAATTCAAATAATATGGTTTTCATATTTGTCCTCGTTGTTTCAATGTAACAGGAATGCTGCTCATGTCAAAAAGCAAAACGGAGAACTAATTGAAATTAAGTAAATCTATGATGTCGCCCTGCAATTACTCTAAATTGAATATAGAAATCTGGATTCCTTCACTTTGATTGATTTTAATTATAGAAAAGATATCAGTAGCTTATCGGAAAGCATTATGTTGATTGGGATGTCAAAGGGAAAGCAAGTCATTTTTGATAAGTATGGTACATCTTTTACTTCAATTCATTTATTCATTTAGTATCTACTTAGTGCAAAAATTTTTTATGCTAAAAATGCCTTTACATATCCTTTTCTTAAGAGGTTTGAAAGACAAATCTCATAAAAACAATTATTGGTATTTGAAGATTTTGAAATTTGTTGCCGTAACTATATCAATGAGGATTGTGCTATGGTTTTTCATATCATTCTTGAATGTATGCAGAATAATATCTGGATTTAGAATTTAATTATGTTCTTTCTAATTGTATCTATGCATGAATCTATGCTACTATTATAAATTTGAAAGTTTAGATGATGGATGCTTGATAGTCAATAATGCCAAAATGGCTGAACGGAAATATTGCACATTGATAGATTATAGTCTGAAGTGGGATATAGGTTACAATTTATTTCGATTAATAGAATGGTTATTTTTGATTAATAAAAAACTAACTTTCTCATCGAAATTCTTCATTTCTCCACAGCCAAATGAGTACGGATTCAGTTGATTTTTTTCCACATTAAAGAGGTTAGGTTTAACATGTTTTGGACCAATTATTTCAAATGATTGTGTTTATTTTCTTAGTGTTTTAGACATTTAAAATTAAATCAAACAATGTTAATTAATAAATTTTCAGATCCATTCTGAAGTACTTTTAAATCAAAATAAAGCAGAATAAAGGATATCAAAAATTTTCTAATCCCTTAACTTCGTAGAAAAAAAATAGCATTTGTGTTACACCAACTGGTGTTGAAAACTCACGCATGCGCTGTGTGTTCTGATTGTTGATAACAATATTTTCATTTTAATTAAAAATTTAAAATTATGTACATTATACTGTGGTAGCTATCTCAAACTGAATCGATAATTAAAATGGACTTGACTTAATTTTAAAGAAATATGAACTCGATTTTCTATTTGTTTCATTATGTAGTTTTAATAAATTCATTTATTGTTTTAAGTACATAATTTTAGGTGAGTTTTAGTTTTTTTAAAAATTTGTTATTATTTGATTTTTTTTAAATGCCCAGAAAACGCAAATCTAATCTTTCGAAGAGGAGTAATAAAGTTCTGGCTATGAAAATAGCTACAAGGCCTGTTTGCAATTTTAGTGAGCACTTCTGGACTATCACCCCCCCCCCTCCAGTTGTGGGATAAATACAAAGACGTTTTATAAGAAGGTATCGTGCATAGCTTGGAGGGCATTCACAATGACCAAATCATTAACGTAGCTTTGTTATTGTTTAAGGATAAAATTATTTCCATATTTGGAAAATGTCTCACTGATTTCATCCTACCAACACCTCAGCGAAGAACCTAATTATAAATTGATTTTGAAGATGGTAAACTATGACATTGTGGTCTTCGAAGGGCAGGTCAATAAAATTACATTACGATTACTTCGCAAGCAGCTACAAGTCTACGAAACGACTCTGAACCTACTATATAATAGAAAGGTGGTGTTTTTCTCTCTTTATGCTCCAGGGGGCACGAAAAAGACGTTTGTGCTGAATTTCCGGCAAGCCCAACTCCGCCAGGATCACAATATTGCTCTGGCTAGAGCTTCCTCGGGCAATGCTGAAACTTTGCTTAACCTTCCAGCGGGCGCGCGTATGTGAGAGATACACTAGAGATGAATTTCGTTTTATAACTTTAGATCTGGTGGTACTGGGAACGCCTGTCCTTGGCTATTTTTCGCCCTCCCTTTGACCTACTTTCGGTTGTCGTCTTAAGTTTATGGCGTTAATAGGTCTCTGCTGATCCGATATTTTATTTTAGAGATACGCGTGACCGTTCATGTAAGTTTTTTGTCACATCTAATTTTGTATGATTTTACAAATAAATATGTGTTGTTTTAGACTAGCGACAGCTGGCAAATGCACTTACGAAGGAAAATTTTGAAAAAAAGCCCCACATCTCTAAAAAGTGAGCTAAAATTAAAAGTGCTAATGAGAAAAGCCGAACTAGGCGTTGAATTGGAAGATGCGACATCAGGGAAAAACCCTGCCAAAAAGAAAAGCTGACTAGTATCACGAGGTTCAGTTGTGATATTTGACAGAAATTTATATGTTTGAAGCACACTAAAGACATTTGCTCAAATTGCATCGCTACAATGAAATAACAATGAAACTATTTTCTTTCTTTTCATATCTTACTTTCAATTACTTTTTGCTTTTTATACATGAATTATGTATTTTTGCACTTCATATTTTATATGCAGATTGTTCTGTCAAAATATCGACAATTTCATTTATATTATTTTTAAATCAATTCAGTTAACCTATGGTCATTTTATATTGTTATTGCAATCTATGTTTATATTGTTTCTGCTTCTTTTTAAGTAAAAAAAAAAAATGTTTAAAGTGATTGTAGTTATTAATCCTAAGCTATTTACAGTATAATTTTAATACTTACGCTTTTGAAAGTTTACTATAGCGTATGTGGGAAATACGCATGACCTTTCTTGGTATGACGGCAACGGCCGCTGGAAGGTTAACGGTGTTATTTCTACACATTTCATTTTGAAATTGCCGCTTAATCTGGAAATTGAAGGTGATGTTTTCCTAAAATGTAATATCACCTATAACAACCAGGGAGTTCTTTTGCAACAATGTTATAGTGTGGAACGAGTGCACAATGTTCCATAAGCATGCATTAGAGGTGTTAAACGGCAACCTGCAGGACATCCGTGGCAATCAGTCGGTGATGGACGGCATTGTCGTTTTGCTCTCCGGTGATTTTAGACAGACAAGGCAAGTTATTGAGAAGTCCACGTAGGCGGATGCAATAAATGCATGTTTCACCTCTGTGTCGAGGATTGAACATAAGGCGTCTTCTCTGTAGTCTCGGATTGAAAACTCCATCTTATGTGCAACATACGCAGCCAACTGTACACAGACTAGGAATCAGGTGTCTTTTCAAATAAGGTTCTGCAATTTGCAGAGAGTTATCTAGAAACTGATGAGTATGGGATAATTCTGTTTTCAGAAGGATTTTCCTATGCAGTAGCTACAGAAGATGAACTTATTATGTAAGATTTTCTGGTTTTGAGATTAATATAAATATTGAGTAATAGTTGTGTTAGAAGGTAGTTCTGTCGAAAGAGAACGAGTGATTGAATAAAATTAAAAAAAATAGACATGATCGTCGGAATTTGAAAACTATACACATCCATAGGAACTGTGAGGGCTATTGACGATAGTACTGCCTACCCCTTTGAATTTCTGAACTCCCCAGACTTAACAAGTGTATCTTCACCTATTCTGGCGCTTAAAGTTGGTACTTAAGCCCTGCTGGTGTGAAATCTTGATACCCAAAGACTGTGCAATGGCACCAGGCTTTGTATCAGAGAGCTTGGTAGTAATAATGTAAAAGCTACCATTATTACAGCAGCTGTTAAAGGAGACAGCGTCTTAATTCCTCGCATATCTGTCTTTCTAAACATTTTGCCTTTTTTTAAAAAAGAGGTTACAATTTCCCTTAAAATTGGCCTTTACAATGACAATCAACATATCCCAGGACAAAAGCAGCTTTTAATGTTGCATACATTATATAATAGAATAAAAATATGTTGAAATTTTCCCGTAGACCTTTCTCAGTCAGTTTCAAATTTCTTGATTATATCATATCAGACTCTTCTTTCAACAGCACTAAAATGATCTGTTTGATAACATTTTGCATTTTGATCAGACCGTCAGTTCTCATATATAAACATTAAAATTTCACAGGAATAAAGAACGCGAGTTATCAGCCATTGTTAAATATCTGGGAAGTATTTTTATATATTTTTAAAAAAATAAGCTTAATAATGGTAATAATAATGCTTTTCCTAATTTAAATACTATGATTTGCTTATTATGATAAAATATTGAATAATATTTTCCTTCCTCGTCTGGTTTTCTATATTTTAATGGAGAGAATTTATGCACTTTATTTATCGACAATCAACGTTTTCTTTGCTTTAATTCTCATAAAATCAATTATTCATCATAAAATTATTTGTATTTTTTTAAGACATAATTTTCAAGTTATATCTGATCAGATCACGCCAGAATAATATGAAAAAGAAAATAAGCCAAAAAAGTAGCATGAAAAGTAACATTTTCCATTGATATCATGCACAATTTTTTGTGTGGTTATTTTTAATGATTTTTTTCACTTTTCGAAAGTCTACAATTACAACATTTATATCTATAATTTATGAGTTTAGTAAAAACAATTCAAAATTTGTTTTAAAAAGTTTAATTCTGATACTAACCAAAGTCAAAAATTAATACAACTCATTTTATATTCCTCGCATGAAAGGAACCAAGAATAAATTAAAATGTCAAACAGGATTTAACTTTACATCAGTAAAAGAAATATTCAAATAAATTAATTGGAAAAACCACTCATTTTGAAAATTATCAAATTTTGAGCTACTAAAATTTATTTGCCAAGTTTTAATTCTAAAAACGATTTGAAAGTAGTACATATCAATCTGATTGAAAAACTAATTAATATTTAAAATCGTGAACACAGAAAAAAAATTGCGAAATGAATCAGAAACTTCAATCTTAAATATTTATGAAATAAAAAGAGAGTTTTTTAACTCATTGATAATGAGCCATTTCTTTTAGTGCTGGTAAATGAATTAAAAAGCTCTAAAATGCATTATCTACAGATTACAGGAATGGTGACTGCCAACTAATAATAAATTAACACCCTTCAATTTTTATAAAAATAAAAGTTTTTTACATTTTATTTGACAGGAAAACCAGTCTTAGGTATTGTTTGATATTATGTCAGGCTTTGAGACATTAATTTAAGAAAATGTCATAAATGTCATCATTTTTATATTTTGAAGTATTTCTAAATGTCTTAACAAATTTTAATTTTAAAATATGATAAGATTTCGTTTAATTTTTCTTAATTTTTAAACTGTTAAACAAACAAAAAATAAATTACTTCTTCATTTTTTTAAATAATTCATATTAAGGAGAATAGGGCGTGACTAAATTTTTAATTATTCAAACCGTAAAAGAAACAGACAAAAATTTTATACATTTTCAGTGTCAAGAATTTTATGATGTAATTTATAATGTTATTTTATATTAATTAGTTCACTATTAGTCAATTGATTTTTTTTATTATTATTCCGTATACATAAGCAGCTTATGAGAATATTTGGATTGTGTTTTAACATACTAATTTTTTGAGTACATTATTATTTTTATTTTAAATTTTTGGAAAGTGCTTGGATTTCTAAATTAATTATTATTATTATTTCCTCTGAATTCCTTTCCAACTATCACATACTACGATTTTTAGGTCACTTTTGCTGTGATTAAAATACAGATTACCAGTAAGCATAATTACTATTTCATTAAATTCTCTACAACCTAATTAAATATGATAATAAAATATTTGAAATATTCAGAAAATATTTAAAAAAATTATCTGATGTTTATATAAAAATATCGAATATTAGTAAAGCGATTTATAAGTATTTGATATTTTTATCCATATTTTAATCATAATAAAAGAAACTTAGTAGGACAACAAAGTCTCTTTTTTAATGGAATTAAAATATATACCACAAAGGGATGCATGATGATGTTTCTAGTTAATTGCTGTTCCTAGCGAAACTGAACTAGGATCAATAGTAAACGTAATCGCTTTCAAGAAATTATCTACAAAATAGTTGAATTTGATACTAGACTATTTGATATACATATTAGAAAATATTTTTAAAAAGTAATTTTAAATTAATATAAAGTTATCAAATACTAATAAATAGACGGACGGTTATTCTTATCCGTATTTTAATCTTATTAAAAGTGACTTATCTTGGACCATTAAGTCTCTCTTTTATTTTGATTAAAATACAGATCAACAATAAACGTAAGATTGTTCAAATAATTCTCTACGACATAGTTGAATCTGATTCTAGAATTCTTGAAATATTTCAGAAAATGTTAAAAGAATTTAGAAGTTAATATAAAAATTAATAGATACTATTACAGAGACTACTAATAACAGATAGTAGTCTCTTAGCGAAGATACTATTACTCACAGTAAAGGAGACATATATAAGACTGTTAAATCTCTCTTTTGTTGTGATTGAAATACAGATGAGCAGTAAATATAAGTATTTTCAAGAAATTCTCTACAGTACAGCCGAATTTGACTCTAAAATACTTTAGCCTTGCCAGTAAATAGTGAAAATGTAATGTAGTTTTAATATAAAATTATCAGATACAACTAAAGAGACTTGCTAGTATAGTGTAAAAGACACTTAACTAGAACTGTTAAGTCTCTCTTTTATAGAGATTAAAAGCAGATATAGAATAAAAGTAATTATTTTCAAGTAATTCTCTACAACATAGTTGAATCTGACACTAGGATACTTCAGATATAGCAGAAAATGTTAAAAGATAATTTGTAATTAATATAAAAGTATCAGATAACTTCAAAGAATTACAGGTATCCGTATCCACATTTTAATGATAATAAAAGATACTTAACTAGGACTATTAAGTCTCTCTTGGTATTAAAATAGGATCAACAGTAAGAAAATTATTTTCCAGGAATTCTTTATAACATAGCTGAATCTGATACTAGAATATCTGACATATGTCAAAGAATATTAAAAAATAATTTAATATAAAAATAGTTAATAAAAAATATCAAATATTGGTAAAGACATTAGTGCAACCATGCCCGATTTTAATCACAGTGAAAGAGATTTAAATAATACTATTAAATCTCTCTTTTGTAGGGATTAAAATTCGTATCAGTAATAAAAGTAATTATTTTCAAGAAATTTTCTACAGCATAGTTGATTCTAGTATACTTGAGATATGTCAGAAAATATTCAAAAAATAGTAATTTGAAGTTAATATAAAAATATCAGATACCGAAAACATTTCTTTTCCTATGCCTGTTAGAATTGAATACTTTTTCCTCGCTTGGATAAGTTTATTTAATGACTATTTTTCAAATATTGCTTTTCTAGTACCAGATGTTATCTGAAAGAAACCGAGTTTACGACATTCAAGGTATCATTTCACAAAACTTCCACTTTTGGTTCACATCTTCTTTTACGCCACGTTTACGACCATCTGTTACTCTCAGCTTAAAAGTACGCATTTTTTATCTCGGACAGTATAGGCAAAAGAAAGAAAATCGACGTTTAACACCATCCTTGTCTCCGAAGTCTCAAAAAATAAACGTCCAATCTCGAGCACTAGATTGGCGGGTAAAGAAAAAAAATTAAATTTCCGGAGAAAGGAGCATAGAAGGCCGAAAAAAGAACGTATATTGCTATAAACGTTATTTATCTTTCCTTTTAACGCGTGGTCTTTCACTTTTTAAAAGAAGACCCGGGTGTACAATCAATTGGATTAGAGCCTTTTTCTACTAGGGACATCCGCTCTGTCCTGCGTCTTCACGCCTCCTGGATGGATTCCAGTTTTCTTTTCAATCTTTTTTTCTTCTTTTTTCTTTTCTGACACAAATTTTAGGCGCTGCATTCTATATCTTGAGCTCCTCTTGCTAAAGTTATATACCGTCAGTCAGCGACGGCTGAACAGAGTTTGTAATGAAATTTTTCTTGGCTCTGGAATTCAGCAGGGTAAACAGATCTGGGGGGGGGGAATTCAGAGGGGTCCGCAACGTACTGAACGTAGGGGATTTGTATGCATTGTAAGATTAAAAAGTAAAACAATTATCTGAAAAAAGGATCGAAATTCTTAACTTGATAAAATGGGATTTTGATAAGATGCGATTAAATAGAATTTGCTATTTTACTTGGTCTTTATATAATAGCAGTGTTTTAAAAGAAGGAATTTGTAAAAAATACCACACTATTGCAATCTTGAAGTCTGTTATGAAGAATTGGGATTCTGTGTTTTGCCTTTTATTCTAAGAGTTGATTTTTAAACATTCTTTCTGATGACATTTTACTTAATTTTGGAACTGTTTAGAAAAATTTGATTGAAGAGGGGAATTATAATATTAACGATAAAACAATTATCCATATAATTTAAAATAATTAGTTTAATAGCAACTGTTTCATTTATACATACCAAAGACTAAAACCATTTTTTAAAATTAATTGATATCTTTTGAAAATTAACAGTGTTATTACTGCCACAGTGTAAATTCGACATTTATTTCAACTTCAGTATGAGTGAATTCGATTGTCAAAGCGTTATTATTATTATTATTTTAGGAAAAAACTTTATGACTACCTCAGTTTCATCGATTGTCACAGTGTTAATTCCATTGTTAAAGTGTAGTCCAATTCGACTGGCAAAGTGTTTAATCATTGTTATTTTTTTGGAAAAACACCATGACTATTTCCAGTTTCGTTTGCATGCTTAGATTTATTGGCATTTAAGATATGCAACTAAATATTAAAAACGCTACAAAAACAAACGTGAGCTTCAAACCCAATTTATATTGTAATGAGATCTAATTACTAAATAGCAAAGACAAGATAGATTCAAATGTAGAAAGTTTTTTCTGTGGTATTGGGTATTCTAAACAATTCTAAGAATTCTAAGAATTGCAAACAATTCTAAGCATTGCAAAGAGTAATCAAATTAGTCCAGCAGGATTCTGATTCTAATAAGTCATGTTAAAAAAGTTATATTGAGAGCCTTTTAAATATTTACATAGAATGCGAAATTGGGTTCCCATTGTATGACCATATAAATAGAGGTTAAATTTGTTAATAAAATTTATTCAATGGAAATTTTTAATAGATTCTAGTAAAGATATTATTTTCTACGATAAATCATATTTATCTGCGAATTGTTTGAATTATGAACAGTTTAAATTTATCTGAAAGGAATTCTATTTTTATTTATGAAGGTTAATATTTCTAATTTTCCTTGGAATTAAAAGGCTTTCAATTTTTCAGAAAATTATAGGATTTCCTCATAGAATTATGAAGAAATATTGATCTTAAATGCGATAAAAAATTTTAAATGCGCAAAAATTTAATAATTACATTTAATCATCTAAGAAACTTCTTAAATCACATGCAATTTGAAAAGGTGTTTCTGAAATTTGGAGATGCTATTTTCTTAACAACATCTTCATCCTTTAGTTGAATCAACACTTCAACCTGTAACTTAATAAAATTTATTAGATGTCTACAATTAATAAGGTTATTTATTTAAAATATCAGCAAATACAAAAGGCATTGGGGTGGGCGGATAAATGGAACACATTTCAATCTACGCCATTTGAATTAATGACATATGGCAGCAAAACATAAGAAACAATCAATACATGACATCAGATACATAAAATTTTAAAAAATACAAAAATTAATCGAACATGCAGTTATTTCAAAATTAACCGATATTTTGTCAAGTGACATAATTTCAAACTGTTGCATAACAGAGAGCTGGGAACCATATATATATCAGAATAAATAAATAAATAAAATCAAAAATTCAAAAGAAAATCATTTTTAAAAATTACACACGCACTCACATACATACATTCAAAATTAATAATAATTATTTTTAAGACGCAATCTCTCATCTTGCGTTATTATTCAATTCGTTGAAATATGAAAGAATATTCTAGTTTCCATTTTTCAATGCTTTCTGTTTTCAAATTCATCTTTACACTTCTATTGAAATTAACAGTATTTTACTGCTCATAATAGATCTGGTAAGTATTGATAGTTATATTACAAATGCTTGTTTTTTCTACCTTTTGAGATAAAAAAATGTCATGTAGCAACAGCCAAAACAATTCTTAGCTTAAATTCCTGAATTATAATTGAATTCGACAGGAATTCAATTGTATTATTTTCTTTTCTTTTTTTATAACAAAAATAAATGTGTCTTCGCATTTCTTACATTTTTATGAAAACTGTCCATTTGTAAGGAAGATGAATAAGTTACTTTTAAAGTAACCTATTCATTTATTCAACGATAAAAATTATGTCTATCGTAGAAAAGGATTAATAATTAATATATTATAAAATGTTTAACAATAAATTTAATAGATTGAAATTGAAAATTTATCAAGAAATAACTATTTTGTGCTGAGCAAGGAATGTGAACTAGTTAGCATATAATATTTTAATTATCTATTATCTGTGTGGTTTATAATCTGCTTAATTTTCGTATTCTTTTAAAATTATTTATTGTTTAACTTATTAACTATTTAACCAACCTATTTAATTGCATAATAATTGTCTTTTAGCAATTAAAGGTATAATTAAATGCATTCATACTTTCGAAAATCCCCAAATGTCAAATAAAATTATAAGGCTTGAATTAGGGTAAAGAGCCTTCTCTCCGTATAATGATATTCCTAATGTTTTTATAACCGACTTGCAATTACCCGAAACTCTGTCGCGTGGAAATTTTGATGTATGAGTACGAAAAAATATCAAAAAATGACAAATAATAATAAAAAACTTAACCTGAAAACAACACATTCAAAAGTAAAAGCATATGCGAAAAATATATAGCATAAATACAATTTAGCCACAAAAACACACAACTGACATAAAAACAATTTATTTACATTGTATACTCAAAATAAAGTAAAACAGCAAATCAAGTCCGGTCAAATTAATTTTATTTATTGATCGAGATTGAGATAGGTACAACAGTATTATACATATACGTAATTTTTAAACTTTTAATTAAAATGAAAACACAGTTGTCAACAATCATGCACAGACATTCAACGCCCAGTTGACGAAACGCATATGTCTGGATTTCCTACGCCAGTTGGGGTAACGCAATGGGGTTTAGAAATTTTTTATTCTTTTCATTCTGTTTTCTTTTAATTTAAAAGTACATCAGAATGAATCCGAAAGAACGATTAATTCATAGCATTTGATTTTAAATACATCAAACACAAAGAAAACAAATAGAGTCATTTGAATAATCGGTCGAAATTCTCCTAAGCCTAACCTCATTTCTGATGGGGGGAAAAAAACTGGAGCCTTAATTATCTTTGGAGGGATTTGGACTCAAAGTTTTGGCGTGAAAGTTAGTTTTTATTTAAGGAAAAAATAACCATTTAATTAAAAGGAATAAAAAGTAGAGTATGTTCTATTCCTGACTATAATCTATCTTTGTGCTGAATTTCATTCAATTCCATTCAGTCGTTCTGGCTTGATTGAGTAACAAACATCAAAACTTTCCCATTTATAATAGTAGTATTGATTCTGCATATACGATTCCAGAATGTTCATATTGTTTAGATGTAACAAGTGACTTTTTCTTATTTACCTGATTGAAACCTCGCCTTGATCACCGTTTTCTGATTATTGATGGAATTCGGTACAATCCCTAAAAATTAGAAAAAAATGTTTTAAATTAAATTTTGAAGCTCGGATAAATGTTATCAAAGTTGCATTAGCCTCAAAGATGCAAAGAAACCCTTTTTTGTTTTATGATGGCATTCACGGTACTTTTTAATATAATAGTGTAAGTTATTGTAGACAGACATTTTTAAGGATTAATCCAGAAAAAAATCATTTCACAGATCATCATATAGCATTATTATTGTTTCTTATAATTTCTTTCTCTTAATACCAATGAAGAAAAAAATGAAGAAGATGGATTTGAATTACTTTTTTTCATCTGTTTGAATTATTTTTTTTCATGAAGTTTTATCCACATGTTTTAAAACATTTCATGTTTTTCATGCCATGTGTTTTTCCATGTTCTTTTAAACTATATCTCTTACTTGTAAAATAGCTTGTTTTGCAAAAATATTTCGAAATTATTTACGATATTTATAAAAGTATTACGGTAAATTATTTTGCTAGAACATCAAAGCTATTTATTAACGGTTTCCAGGTAAAAACACTTGATCGCATTTGCATAGGAAAATATAAAAAAATAGTAATATAAATTTTTAAAACTTTATTAATATTATCGTATTTGCTTTTATCTATCGTATTTCTCTTGTACAGAATCGGAATTGTTCAATCATGTCAAAATGAAGTATTTTATTCAGCATTACATAATATGCTGTACAATGCGAACAGTCGTAACATTAATTATGTCTTATCTCCTTCATCATATTTCCTCATATTTTTTAAAATATAAAGTAATTCTTGAAATTCCCAATAAGTGAACAAATATTACTTCGAATGATACAAATATATTAACTTTCTTTCTTAGTTTAAGCAGTTTAGCGAACTAAAACAAAGGTGTGATAGAGATAAGATAAGGTATCATTCCCTTTCAAATTCTTCGCATTGAGTCTGACTATACATTCCAATCGAAGGAAACGTGCTATTAATGTGAACAAATGATTTGTTTTTAACTTGGAAATGGCAATAAAGATTTGAAATAACAACGAGTATTATTTCGTTTGTTTAACATAGTCATATTTAATTTTAAAACTTTGCATAGTAATTAGTCATCTTTTTTGAAAATATGAATTTCTGAAAGCATGGTTTTTTGGTTTTAAACTAAATCATGTAATCTCATGAATTATTTATTTTTAACGTTATTCTCATGAGGTGAAAAGTAATATGCTCAATAGAAATGAGATATGCTATTTATGGAAATTACAATACAGGGAGGAAATTACAAATTAACAATTTGCAGCGTATGTTATAATAGAATATTATTAACATTCAAGAATTATATTAACATTCAAGAATTATTAAATTAATTCGTAAAGCCACTTTTCTGATATAATTAAATGCAGATTACAACTTAAGAAGCCTGTAATACTTTATTTAAAAAGTTTGAAAGAGATGCATTTCAGAAAAAAAATTAAAGGCATCTTAACTGAATAATGGAAGATAGACTGCGGTAATATGAGGAAGCATCAAGAGATAAAACACTTAATTCTGAATACTATTATGAAAAATACATAAAATTTTAAAATGAATGTATTGCTTATTTACTGTCATTCTTTTTGAGGCATTTATCTCAAAGGTGGACCAATCTGAAAATCACCGTGTCATAGAGTAGCAACAATTGCAAATGTCAACTTCAATCAGCTACAATAGCGCTCTCATTTGACGCATTATAAATTGTAATTAGTCATGAGTTTGACCTCCGAAGGAACCTTCATGAGTCTAAAATAATGAAAATATGAGATTTCCAAGATCCACACTCTTGCTGATCTAAATTTTCCAACTGCAATTTTACAAGATCAAGGAAAACTGTGCAGTAAACTATGAAAACCCAGACATCTTTCAGGCTGTCATTTGTTTTGACGCATGAGGAAGTTTCCTCGTTGAAATTTGTTTCTGTCAGTGATCTCAACTGTGCTGTGCTATAAGATCTCTACTCACAGCTGACTCAAAATTCAGCAGTCAAAATTCAATCTTTTACTGGTAATAAAGAATAACGAGTTTATCTGTTACAAAGAATAAAAATATTTTTCCTACTATAATTGTAATTTTTAGATTTTTTCTGGCAAGTCATTTAATAAGGTATTTGTAAGAATTCCCCCACCGATTTCCATTTTTACCAATAATACATTTAAATAAATTAAAATGTCTG
>JAPMOQ010048154.1:2372080-2422667 GCA_026543055.1 Argiope trifasciata
TTCTTCCTGAATTTTGTTGTGTACGTGAATAAATAAGATAATAGAAGTTTAGGGAATACCTTGTATATTGAGAGTTTTAAAAACTTTCCACACTCTAAAGTTATAGAAAAAAATTAATTTGTTTGAAGTGAAAATTAAATCTCATAAAAATTACTAAGCAATAAAATTATTAAATAATAAGTCAGTACCTTAGAAATGTTTCTTTTTTCTTCCGAATTCTCCAACCAAGATACTGTCTTTTTTCAAAGTAATCATTTCTTATTATATGAAAATTAAATAATTTGATTTGTGATGAAATGTGAAAAAAATGCTTTCAATTTAGATTTTGAAAACTATCGATAAAACGTTTAAAAGATTGAATATATTTAAAAGGAAACACTTTATCATCATTCCACGCTCTCGAAATATAGGAAATAGTAGATCCTTTAAATAGTAAAACATAGTTATAAAATTTTACAAAACAAAGCAGTAGTGCGTAAAAAAGTTATAGCCAAATAAAATTACTTTCCAAACATAAATGTGCTTAAATGCAATAGAATATTTGGTCTCGAAAATCCTAATTTGAAATCCCCGGAAAAGCATGAATTTTACTTTATGCAAAATCAGGAATTTAGAGCATAAAAACTTTATCACCAAGACCACTCCGTTTGCGCTTACAGCTTATCTATAACCATTAACCATATTTAAATAGAATTCTGCACTCTTATATATCTTTTCTCATAAATGAAGTTTATGAAAAATTCTGTTGTGAATTTAAACAATATTGAAATAAACCATTATTGCAATAAAAATATAATAATATTCTTATTAAGTCCCTTAAATTAGCAGCAAAAAACATTATGCAATACATTGTTAGAAAACTGACAGCATCATTTCTTGTGTTAAAGTTTTTTTTTTTTTTTTTTTTTTTTTTTTTTTAATTTTTTAAAAATTGAGAGAATTATTTTTAATGCCCATTGAACGGAATATTATCACATTGAATAAGTAGGCTGTGCAAATTTGAAATAAGGCGTTTGGAAACAAATAATATGCAATAAATAAAAATATTTAATTGCTATTTGATTTTGATATCTTAAGATTACTTTTTTCTGTATCACTTTAATGACTTTCAAAATCTCAAAGATAATAATCGTATTGATCCTCTGGCAGTGTAATTCTTAAAAATTACTATTTAGATGCGATGTTTGAAAATAAGGTGAACTATTTTTCAAAGAAAATGAACTGATATTATATGTTACACAATAGTAATATAATATAATAAAAATGTATAATCGTAAAAACACTTTAAACTGCGAAAAAAATGAGATGCAATGGAAAAGAGACTGACTGCCGATTCGTGGAAATAATGAGATACCTAGTTGGAGACTTAAAAGAGCATTTAAATTTAGAAAAATGAATTCGGAAATTATGTTTTCTTAGAAATTATATATCAAAGTAAAAATGAAATAATATATTTCAAGAAATCTGATATATGTCAACGCTCCTTTCTGAAGAAGCAGTTTAGAATTACAGTAAAATTTCACAGCCTTTTCTAAAAATTTATTTTTATTTTATCTATAACAAATCATTTTTTTGTTAAATTGGTGGCATAAAATGTTAAGAAAAAACCATCGATTTTTTTCTGAAACATATTAGAATATAAAATACACACATACATTTTGTTATTTGAAATTCTTTCATTGGTTTTACATTTGTTTAGAGTATTATAATTTTCTTTGTAATCTTCTAAATAGAAAAAGAAATCTATACATTGCTTTAGAAATTAGGAAACGATAAAGGAATGCGTATGATCACTAAAAAAATTTCATTAGTCGTAATTTTGAAGGTCGTAATTCAATCTGTCTTTCATTTCACGTTTTTGGGATTCAAAGAAAGTAAATTTGAGATTTTAATGATATTTTTTCAGTACATTAAAAAATTCTTCATTTTTTTTATCTATCAATACATGTCTACTGCTCGGATATATAATTTTTAATAACTTCTATATGTCTTTGGGTTATTTCAATTTCAATAATATATACTTTGAGAATATGGTGGGAATCCCATATAAAATTTAATCTTTTTCTGGAAGATGAAATATTTATATTCATAAAAATATTTCTTAAGAACTCGTTATTTAGTCAATTAGACATTTTTTTTTATAAACTCTGAAAATCCGAGACATTGTTATCATCAAATATTTCATCAAAAATTCTCAAGTCTACTATTATTGAAAACGAAATTTCTTTTGTTGCTATTACAAAGCTTTAAATTGCTTTTACAAGAAAAAAGTCCTTTTAGACATATTCTTAAGATTTTTAAAGAAAATTTATGCTCAAAAGTTTGAGTAATATTTTAATCTGAATAAATAGTGATTTGGGATGTAAATTTATAAGGAAAATATTCATAATGTTATAAAATTCAATGAAAACACAATTGAATAAATCCATAAAATCAATAAAATATTATTTTAAAGTGCACGATATTGGTCATTGAAATGTCCGATGAAATCATTTGAAATCAATTATAAAAAAACATCATTTGAAATGTTTTCCTTTATTATAAAAAATATTTTATTTGAAAAATTTTATAACTTAATGTAGTATTTCTCCTATTATAAGACTGAAAAAGTATACTTTTAATGTTTCAAATAGTTTTTGTATGTACCGCAAAAAGACCACCGCAATCGCCTTAAATATATTTTCCGTATTGAATTTTTCATTCATGACGAATTCTTTACATAAAACCCTTTATAAATAAATCATTCTTGTACCGAAGATCACACCAAATGTAATTTATAAGCATAGGAGTCTTGGTATATGAAAAATAAATATTCAATTTATACCGTAAGTTATTAAATTGTTAAAAATTATTGATTTATAGTAAAATGCACTATATTTTCTACAATATAAACAAATAATCAACTAGTTTTATAATGTAAAAACTCTAATTGTCAATTGAATATAAAATTATTTATAAATATATTTGGAAACTAAAGTAAATTTCACTTCTAAATTTTTAAAATTTGTTACAGTATATATTATATCATAATAAAAAGAAAATGAATTTTCTTTCCCATAGTTGATGGTAACATATCAATGGCGTCAATGAAAGCGAACAATTTTCATTTAAAATCCATCCTTGGCAGGTTAGTAATTTTCTTAATTCATTCAAAATTCACTTTTTTTAAAAATATATAAATGTTGTTTAACAATATATGTATGTATTCATTTTTATATTTTCAAAGATTTTTGTTGATATAAGAACTCTTAAGTCGAAACGTAATATTTACTATAGAAATGTCTTGATAATGCAATCTATCAGACACTTCATAGTTACTTTGTGTTGAGGAGGTATTTTACTATAGAATATTTACTATAGAAATGTCTTGATAATGCAATCTATCAGACACTTCATAGTTACTTTGTGTTGAGGAGGTATTTTTCTTAAAATATACAACTATTATAACTAACAGTTAATTCGTTAAGCTATTTGATAAGACATTGCAAGTTTTTAACTAACGTTTTTGTAAAAAGGACACAATCTGCAGCATTAATCATGAGGTTTATCTCATACAAACAAGAAAATACAATTATAGTGTGATAAATTTTATTCACTAATGCTGAATATTGCATTAATTATCTTTAATCCCCTTTCAAGATTTTAAAACAATTCGGTCATTTCGTTATGGATTTATTCCACAGCATTTTTTTTTTTTACCATGAATATATTAGTCTACCTTACTGAGCAACAACCGATAGTTTTTATCATCTTTCAGCAAGCTCGGCTTCATTTAAGAGCATTATACTTGTTTGCCTTAATCCTTTGGACGTATGTCTTGTGCTTGGTGGGGGGTTCTATTACCAATTACATGTTTGGCTGCAGTTTCCTTCCTATATTTTCGAGTTAGGCTAACCAGCAGCAAATAGTTTAATTTGAGGAAACTTATTCATCTCAGTCGGTTTGTATATAGTGTTTACGCAGAATTTCCGTATAAAATAATGCCATCACTCTTTATTTCCTTCCATCTCATCACTGATATATATTTATCATTCAAAACTAGCCTCTTAAAAAGGAAAAAAAAATGCTTGGAATCCTTTTTCCAAATGTTTCTTCCAAATCAGAGACTGGTATATAATGATTTAATAGTTGAGCAGCAATAATTTTATAGAGAACGATTTAATTCAAAAGGTTAATAGATGTTTATATTCTGTCAAAATTCATATAGTAAATGAAACTGTTCTCCTAAGTAATTTCATCCAGCTTATAGAAATTTCCATTCAAGGGAATTTAAAAAATGCTTACTCACTATCTCAATTGATAGCCATTCATCATTCTATATTTGATGGCAAAACTTTTGATATTTTCATTAATTACTTAAATTACTTCACATACATGCACATACACTCGCATACATACATTTGCACATACACATACATTCACATTTAAAAGCGCTTTCGCACATACGCAAACGCACTTGCACATAAACATACGCGCAAATGCACATATATTAACTTTTGTTTTTCCTTTTTAATTTGCCAACTTTATTTTGTGTATTTTTGTTTAATATACAAAATTTCTGCATTTCATGCAAAAGTCTTTTTATTTTTCTTCGCCAACGGCATCTAATATTTACATACTGCATCTAATATTACATACTTACATACATATTTACATGCATTTGAGCAATTTAGTATTTAATTTCGCATATTATATGTATTTATTATATTACCATGGATTATCTAGAGTATATAGCTCTATCTTTTCCATTTGAATATTAACTTAATCATTGATTATATATTGACTTAAAACTATAAGCCTTACGCAATGCGTGTTGTCATATAAACAGTATTTTATCTAAATCCTAAAATTCAAATGTCTTCTAAATTGAATTGTATCCATTATTTTCTTATAGAGATTGCTTGAATAAATACAATTTCAATCATGCAAATGACATTTATTTCGAAATTTATTGGGTACAATAGGATAATAAACATGCTAACCGTTTTCCTACTGGATTATCTATTAGAAATCAATATTAATTAAAGATTTAAACAGAATTTAATGCCAGACCAATAATTGAGACTGCTTTGTTCAAATAATATTATACTCATAGAGAAATATATTTCCACAAAGTAGTTTTCCTTATTTTCAGTTGAAGACTTCATTATTTCTCTACTGTAGTCTATCTACCTCCAAACTTAGCCCTATTCTAAACATTACTGCATTGCTTCGCCAATTTATTACCAATACGATCTCTATCTCTACCATCCTTTCTGTTAATTGTATTGGAATCTCTTCTCCTATTGGCAATCATTTGTGAATTGCTTCGGCTGTGGTGGCAGATCAATCTGTTAACGGCACCTCTGCATTAATGAAGGTAATATTTCGTCGGATAAAGTTATGCTTAGAGTGACAATGCAGAGATGGTTGGGGTTCTGTTTCCTACTCAACATGATTATAAATTCCACTTCGATTTGTACTCTTCTCACAATGAAGGAAAGGTGCAATACAATAAAGAAGCTGTTTTGGAACTGTGTGCATAGTACGTGTTCTGAAGTTTAATGTAAAATCAATTTACAAGTCATGCATATTTTACATGTAAGTGCTAACAATTGCGAAAATTTATTTTTTTCCGAAATAATTTAGAAATGAAATAACTCCTATATATCATTTTCAACATATAAATCACAAATAGATCAGAAATATATTTTTTTTAATTGAAACTGCAAACTGTAATAAAAATGTTTAATGAATCAAATATTCTAAAAGTTGTTTCAGTAAATGTGGTTTCTTTAATTTTTCTATTGCATAAATAAAAAGAAAGAAAACAAGTGAAAATTTGTCAAAATATATTATGCATATAATTAAAAATATCTCGGAGGAAAATAAAGATGGTTTAAAAGCTTTTCTTGTCAAAATATAATTCAAAAACTGTATGTAATTCGAATTTATATTTAATAACTGATGTAAAGGAGAGATTATTATTTTTTCTCTAAGAAACATCTTTATTTCGAGATAGTTCTATATTTTGCGCATCTATTAATTCTAGTTTGGCTTTATATAAAGAAATAAATACATGCATTTAACTAAAATATTCCAAATGAAAATTATTATAACCTTTTTCAGTTGAAATAAAACAAAAAATTATTCTTAAAATAACTTCTAACCCATCTCGTTCGTTAATGCATTTTAATGCTAGGTTTGTAATACTAAATAATTAATTCGAAAATAAATGTGTTCTGCAGTTGATCTGCAAAGAAAAGACAATGCAAATCATCAGTATTTAGAATGTACATTTAGTATTTTTACATTAATATATATTGAGTTGCTCATTGTTGAAGTGAGAAATAATCCGAGAATATTGTTTCAGAAAAATGTTGATACATCTTCATAATCAACCACAATATCTAGATCGAAAAATTCATTTCAATTATCAGCTGTAACTGGATAATTGTGTCAGAATTCACCTATTTCTGTTAAAAATACTTCAAAAATGGTTTTAAGTTTTGAATTATTTATATTTTAAAATATCTAGTAGAGTGCATCAATTAAAATTTCAAGATGTATGAAACATTACTATTCAGTTCATTTTATTTATAAATTTTCTTTATTTTAGCATATTTTCTTATTATTCTATATTTTTTTTAGTACAACTTACTTTTAACTATCGTCATCTTTTCTACCTTGCATCTAAGAAAATGCGTTTTGATCAGCATTATAGAATATTTCACATTCTAAATACATTCTGTTTTAATAATTTTAAAAAAGAAAAAGTAAAATTAATAACAAAGCCCTTATATAAAAGATCTTAAAGTCTGCAATTTTGATTCTTTGTCTCGAGTTAAAAAACCCATAAAATATTTAAAATAAATACTGTCTGCTTTTAAAAGCAGGCAATGTTAGCTATTTGTTTGCATTCTTTAAAAAACAGTCTATGTTTGTTTATCTAGAATCAACTTTGTCTCAATTTTGCGCGGAAAAAATTAACCAGTTACAACACCTAGAAAATACTCTCAGAAAATTTAGCAACATGTACCAATTTTTACAAATTTTATTTATTTTTAGAATTTTTCTGCTATTATAATTTTTTATAAAATACGCCATTAAGATATATTAATAAATTTGCCGGAAAAGAAATTTGGAAAACGGTATCACTTATAAAATGATTTTAGTTTAAGAAGCAGATAAATTCACAACATCCATCAATTTTTACAAATTTTATTTATTTTTAGAATTTTTAGATACATTTTTTTTAATATCAAAAACACCTTTTGGATATTTTGCTAAACTTATAGGGAAAGAAATTGGAAAATATATGGCAGCAAATTTTAATACAGTTGAGTAAGATCTATAAACATCAGTGATTTTCATTTTCCTGAAAGAAATCGGGCAGTATTTTCGCAATTCATAAGTGAAAAGACAACAAAAAACTTATAAAATAGCCAAAGGAAGTTGTAATATAAATTTGTGTTTTGGTCATATGTTTTGACAACCAAGCGAATGCAATTAAGGAAAAAAATTAGTATATGGATTTTTATGAGTATATAGTATGGCAAGATCATTAATTCTGATGTTCGTGTCCTACCCCGTGTCATTCTATTTAATGAATTATTTAAAAAAGCAATCTCTTTATTGCACAAGTAAACTCGAAAACTGTATTGACAATAAATTGGAGTTTAATTAATTAGACTATTCTATTTAGTGATAATGAAGACGTTGAATTTCCATAATTTAATTCGTTTTAACTTTTTAGGGTCTATTTTA
Organism: Argiope trifasciata; assembly: GCA_026543055.1. NCBI lineage: Eukaryota > Metazoa > Arthropoda > Arachnida > Araneae > Araneidae > Argiope > Argiope trifasciata. The sequence continues at coordinate 2,379,827 of JAPMOQ010048154.1, forward strand.
ATATCAATGATAAATTCTAATGTTTTTTTAACAGGGTATTTTTCTTATAATCATTCTGTTTTGAAGTGTTTTCTCTCTTCGTATTTATTAATTTCATCAATTTTTATTTATTCTTCCCTAAGAAAAATAGGAAAGGCTCAAAAACGCATAAGAAAAGTGAAGCAAAAATATGACTTTAGCCTTAGCTATACTTAGTTCATGAAACATTCATTAATTAACATAATAGCATTGTTTATATTAAATTACTTCTAAAATAATCTATGCCATGTGATAAAAATACATCAGTACTAACAATAAAGATTAACTTGTGTGTAGGAATAGCACTTTACGAACCAGATCGCTTGCTTATAATTATTAAATTTCTTGCTTACAGTACGGTCACAAAGATGTCTCTTACATTTTACATGTCTTTAAATACATTTTAGTCACTTCTTTTATCTTCTGAATTTAATTTAATTGACACTGCCCCCGTTTTTGGAAATACCATAAATTTATTTGCAAGTAACTATAATTATAATAAATAACGCACTGGAAAATTTTTTTAGCAATTGGAGTGATGCCTTTTTTATATACCAATTTTATTTTTGGGTGATTGTATACAAGTATTTAAATTCATCAAAGTTCCATTTTCTTGCTGATTGTGGATTTTCGCTATTGTATCTAAAATTTGACAACTAAGTATCAGGAATCCATTGCTAAAAGATATGCTCAAAGTCGCATTCTTCTCAAATTTGGATTGCAATTTAACATATCAATTAGGAGAATAACTACGTTTTTGAAGAGATAGGCTGATCATAGAATCATACTGAAGGTTTTTGATTCCGGTGTTCTTATTATATTCCTCATCTTTTCAATAAGAACATGAAGTGTCAATTACTGCTTAAAAGCCGTAAAAATTACACAAGATCTTTTTGAAGACCATGAAGCAAAATCATCATCTACACTAAAAGCTCCTTATTCGCGCTTCCTTCATTCGCGGTTTTCACTATTATCGGATGAAAAAAATGCGACCCAATTTCTATATTCGCGGCTAAACATTTCTTTATTCGCGGTTCCTTTATTCAACCTGCCGGTGTTTAGGCGTGCTAATAAGAAAGCGTGGGTTAGAAGTGCTATTTTTGTGACTGGTTCCTTGTTTCTGAAGTTAAAACTTATTAAAAAAAAAAAAAAAACAGAATTCTGATTTAAGAGCATAAGAGCATTTCTAGTTTTGGACAATGCACCAGGTCATCCTAGCGAACTTGAAACTATGCATCCAAATATATAAGTGACATTTTTACCTTCCAACATGACGGCTTTGCTTCAACGTATGGACCAAGAAATAATCCAGGCCTTTAAGCTGTATTGCATTAGACGGACCTTCAAAATCATTTTGGATAATATTGAATGTAATCCTGATATGAATGTTATGGAATGCTGGAAGAAATTTAACTTAGCAAAATTCATCGTAAACATGAAAGAATCATTGGAAGAACTGAAGCCACACACATTGAAGTCATGCTGGAAAAAACTGGCCTGCTCTGACTCCGGGAAATGACGAAGAATCTGTGCAAGTTAAAACTTTGACTGTTATAGCCGAAATCGCGAATGGAATAGGACGAGATGGATTCGAACAGATAGAATCAAGTGACATTCAGGAATCACTTGAATCGTAAGGTGAAGATTTGATTGAAACCGACTTGGAGGAAATGTTAAATTTACAATCCATTGAAGAAGAGGCTTCAACAAGCACTGGAAACGTGGCTTTTAATTTGAAAAATCTTAGTGAAGGTTTAAGAATGGCAAATGAGCTTTGAGATTTCTTTATGAACGTCTATGGAACAAAGTCTTATTTTTAAGAGGCAAATTGCTACTGCGACTGCTGCGTATCAGTCTGAATTGAAGGAGCTTTTAAAAATTGCCAAGCAAAAGAAAATTATAAAATTCTTCAAACCATTGCCTAATTTTTAAGATAATTAATCAAAATGTTCAAAAACTTCAATTAAATTGATTTTATATATATATTTGTTTTTTTTTTATTTTGTTATCTTGGAATGAATCCCCTATAATCCCATATAAATTACCATTCCGTATTCACGGTTTCTGTATTCGCGGCATATTTATGGAACATATACCCCACGAATAAAGAGCGTTTACTGTATTTGTACTATAGGAAGCAGGACAGAATAGAAGACATCCCATAAAAATGAAAAATAGCAAGGTCAGCGTAGAATAGCTGAAGACGTATAAGAACTGGATTGAGAAAGAGTAGGAATATATCCTTTATTGAGCTGAAAACAATTAATAAGAATGATCACTGATGAATGTTGATTGATACAAATGGGAAGTGGTATATTCTCTAGACACTTCTTAGGAACGAGTGGTGGATTTTCAAGGCACTAGAATTGCATAGGTATTAGGCAGGTATATGTGAAACTGTAGAGCCCTCTTTAACTGTCTTGAAATAGTACAATAGATTTGAGAATGGACTTAAAGAAACTGACCATGTTTAGCTTGAGAAAAGGCATGAAGTACGGATATTCTGTGATTGCTGCTTTCAGGAATGAATTTGGGTGACATTTCTTTGCATAAGGCATTTAAGTCTTGTATTACGACATTACAAGTGTTTATATAATGGAGGCAATTCAGTCGAACACTTGATTTTTTACGGAACATTCAGAATTAAATGTAGTTATTGTAAAATTTCAATCACGTTTCGTTTTCTTGAAAAGTATATCATTTTGATTGAACCTTGTATTTCTCAGTGGAGTAGATTAATAATAGTTATATTTCTCATCTGTTATTTAATGGCATGTATATGCACTTTATAATTATCTTTAATCATTGATGAATGGAAATATATATGAAAGTGCTTATTCATTATTTTTATATTCACGTGTAAAGATATTAAGTTGAAAATAAAAACATTGGAGTGAAAATAAAAATATTGGACTTACTGCAATACTTATTATTAACCCAAATTAACTATATACCCAATTTTTATTCGTTATTTTAATGAATTTGCTAATAATAACCGTACAATAAAATACTAACTTTTTAACATTATGAAGCAAGTGAAATGCTTCTTTTCAAATATTTTAAATGCATCTGAGATTTTATGCACGTTTTAAATTGTTTGTGAAAATACAATAAAGAACAACACTCTGAATATTCAAATATTGTGTTGAAGTAAATTATAATACCATTCGAGAAAAAAAAACCCCTATCTTATTTCAGCAAATATTCCGATTCTTAAATCTTATCAATTTTTTTTTTGCACATTGAGCCTAAAGTACATGGAACAAATGGTGGTATTCAGAAGATTGCAAGAGTACTTTAATTTTACTAATTACACCATTTAACACACAATAAACGTTAAGCTGATGAAATCTCGTTTTCTTGAAGACCTCTTTCGTTCTTTCAATAAATACTCTTAAGAGACTTTTTTTATTGTAAGAACATTAATTAACAGTACTTAGGATATTATTTGCTCTGTTTGATAGCAAATCTTTTATACTAACTTTCCGAAAATTAAATGAAATGCATTTTCTAAAATATTCAAAAATTGGCTTAACAATATGTGCTAAATTATTTGAAGTGTTAAGCAATATTTGATGAGTTGATATGAATTGGGAAGTGAAACAAAGGAATTATGTAATAAATGAAATTAACCAGAAGATGAAATAAATTATTTTTGTGAATGCATTCAATTAATTGAAATCAAAAGATTTTATTATGAAACAAATGATTAAGAAGTAAAGCATTATTTTATAATGAAATATGGAAACCATATGTTATAATTTAATTCAGTTATTGAATATAAGCTATACTTTTAAAAATTTAAAAGCGTCCTATGCAAATGGGATATTTATTAACCATACTTGACAGTACTATCTATATTTCTAAATAATATTATAGAAAATACATTTTTCAACTATAATGCTTGGAGGTTAAACACCTTCAGTTCAAACACTGCACCACGTTTCATTTTTTGAAACGTGGGGCAGCTGAGAAACAGTACTGCTTACTATGGGATATTAAATAATTACACAAGTTTATATAAAAATACATCTGTTGTAATACTCGCTCAAGTTACATCAAACATTCTTATTATGGGAGTTATGATTAAGAAATGAAATACTACTTTCTTTGCAAGTATAAATATATCATTTTTTTTAAAAAAATGTATAGATTTAATGGATAGATACATAGACAGTTTATTTGTATTTAATTTGAGAACCTTAATTAATTATTTATGAAATTATGGAGAAACTCAAAACTTGTGAAAAAACTTATATACATATTTTTTTCTGTAGTTTGCTTGAAAATTGTAAAATGTGCTACTGATGTTCAGTCTAACTAAGTAAACAAGTAAATAACTAAGATCATTTGTCTGCAGATTCCTTAAATTAAAGTTCATTTACAAATTAGTTGATAACACGTTTTAAGCTAGTCATTAGAAGCTTAAATAATAATAATAAATTGAATAAAATAAAATAAAACTATTTCGTTTTCACAAAGATTTATAGGTACGAAATACAACTGTTTAAGTTTATTAAATATATACCATTGTTATAAAATAAGCTGCTTCAAGTAAAGCTTATTTATATTCTTTCTAAAATCATAAATTTGTTAAAATTTCACTTTTTTATTAACTTTCTCGAAAGTAGATATCAATGATTTTGATGGTTATAAAATTGAAAATATCTTTCATTAAATATTTCGACTGTTTTATTGCTCATTAGTATTTTATCATGCATGAATCAAATATATTTATATATTCATTCAAACGGGAAACAGTTAAACTTATTCATCACCTAATGATTTCACATATCTCTTATAAACAATTTTATCAATTGAAGTAGAAACGAATCTAATTAAGTTATATGAGATTTCTGCTTTTTAAATGTTATTATAAATTAATTGATAGCTCATGACATTCATAAAAGGTATTACTTTTCTTCCTTCTATTACTTTGGTAATAGAAGGAAGTAATTTTATTGTCATTATGAACTTAAATTAAAGAATTTATTCAGATAGAAAATGCAGTTTAAGGTTTTATTATTATTTAGAAATTGAAACAAACAATAGCCTGGAGTCAAAACGAGTTATCGTCATAAATTAAAATATCAAAACTGTGACAAAATATTATTGCATAGTTCATATACAGGGTGGGGCTAGTATTTAAAAATTCGGATAGGGCTGTCAAAAAGTGTATTTTGATACATAACTTGAAGAGGTCTCCGAATATAGTGCCATAAATTGTTTAGTTTGTTACAAATACATCAAAATACTCGTTTTGAGGCGTTCTATATGAATTAGAAAATTTAGACACTGTATCCTTGTGCGACATGCAATAAAAAGAACATAGTATAAACATTTCTAAAATTTGCATAGAACTGATAATTTCAAAACTTTTTTAAGCTTTGCATTAAGCTAACTTGAAGAAATTTACAAATTGGTTCCTATATAAAAGCGAAAGTTTGTTTCCAAGCTCAAGAATAATTTTAACAACGGGCTTAAAATAAATATTTATTAAGCACAATTAGGTAATTTAAGAAAGTAAAATATCAGAATGAAGCAAATTAATTATTTAGTTTTTGATTTAAAATTCGTGCATAAAAAAGCAGAATCTTGTGAAATAAGTATTTTTTTATTTAAAATGTAGCTACTAAATTATAGGATATTAATTTCGAAAAAATTTTCAAAGTAATTCTTCGAAATGATCAACGAATTCCAGCAGAATAGGTACTTTTCCTCTAATAAATTTAAAGCTGACGTTATATTCATTATGCACTTTAAGAGGAGGCTCATTCTGATAAATTCATCAGATTAACTAGGATTCCCCTTTATAAAGCATTATTCAATAAATAAGATAATAGATAAGGCAAAATTTCTCGAGAAAGGCTTTGGTAGGGTCGTGCTTTCGTTTATCGCATTACTGCTTAGCAGCGTGCAGGGTTACTTAAGTAATTTACAAATTGCACTGATTGCACAACTGGATTAATTCCAGTGATTAAGTCAATTGGTATTGTTAATGAACGTTGACTAATGCGCGCTTTCACGAAACGATGCTCTAGAGAATGACCTTTCCCCCTATTTGACTCCTAATTAGGATAGTTTCTCATGTTATTTACTTCAAATCAAAGCTCTTAGGAACATGCTTTGTGAGCGAAATTATCACTAAAAATAAATTCCACATTGAAAGTTTGAATCAAAAATAAGGAGGAAGCAAAGTCTATAATTACTTAGTGAATGAGTTCAAAGGTTAAGTTAGGTTAATTTGATAAGCATTATTTCAAAATCTTCAGGGATAATAGTATATTTTTTCATGTGAATTCAACTGTTCATTCATGGGTATATACATATGCATCTAACTTTTCATTCATTTGTTAGTTCAGGTGAATCAACTTTTCATTTATATATTTTAAAACTATGTATGTACATATGCTTTCAATCGTTTTAATGTGGTCTTCAACTGTTTTTATTATTTATTATTTGTAAAACGTGTTTTTCACCTAACATTATGTTTTACTATACAATATTAATTGAATAATATTGTACTGAATATTTTCTTTACACATGTTTCTTTACATATCTGAATATTTTCTTTACACATGTTTCTTTACATACCTGAATATTTTCTTTACACTTGTTTCTTTACATATCTGAATATTTTCTTTACATATGTTTCTTTACATATCTGAATATTTTCTTTACATATGTTTCTTTACATATCTGAATATTTTCTTTACCACACACAGGAATATTTTCAATACACTCTAAGAGAAAAACACCCTTTTATCCTTTTGCCCAGTAAAATTCATTTAACAGTAACCTTAGCGAAGTAATTTGCTCCCAAACCAAATCCCTAACGCAACAAAATTGACTTTCTTTTCTACAAAATTCGTTGTTCCTACAAATCCCTGAAAATTTCTAACAAAATAGCCTCATCCATCTCTCCCTTTTTTTCTCGACCTTTGATAGTCCCTGTAGACCTTTTACTCTCCGTTTTTCTCCCTAGTCTATTTCGAAAGGGAACGAGATCTTGCAGTCGATAGACCCAAACACTATCAGTCTATTCCATTGGCTTGCTGATTGAATCTATTGTCGTCCTAGTGCTTGGACATTGTGTCGTCCCGTCTGCGATACCCAGTTGATATTATTCTCCCGGTTCGATCCCCCTACCTCCGCCTTATCCCTCTCTCTTCTTGATTGCTATTGATCACATTCTCCCATTGCTCTCCGTTCAATACCAACGCTTCAATCGTTTTACGCATTGAGATAGTCTCCCAACTATAATGAAGCTCTATAGCTCCCCATCAACGTAATCAGGGTGACTTAATTGCAGCCGCGTTGACCTTTCGTCGAGGTGTTTGCTCAAGAAGTTAGGAAGATAACCCTTTCTTTGCCTTCACTTTGTTGATGGCATTTGTTCAGAGGCGTAAAGATAATTGAAAGCGGAAGTCTTTCTTGGAAATTGCATCCTCAAAGGAAGGGACAAAGGAAGATGCACACCAATTCAAATTCTGTAAAGTTACAAATGAAGTAGTTTACATTTGTTTGAAATTTGTGCCCTTATGGGGGGAAAATACTTTTAACATTCATTTAAAAGCATACTTGAGAAATAAAAGTTTAAAAAAGTTTCAATGTGCTTTGGTGATACAGTAGAACAGCCCTTTTTTTATTGTGTCATTAAAATTTATCATTTACATATCATAAAATTATACTTCAGTAATATCAATCATAACATTTTTTCAACAATATCTATCATAACATTGTATTTCAGTAATATCTATCATAACATTTTTTCAATAATATCTATCATAACATTATATTTCAGTAATATCAATCATAACATCATATTTCAGTAATATTTATCAAAACATTTACTATCCTTTAAAAAAATTATTTTGATGTTTTCAAGCTATTCTATACCTTCATAAACTTAATTAAAACGTTTATGTTAAATCTATTGTTTCGATAAAAAGGAATAAATTGAAATCTGACTTATTCCGGCCCATTGGTATACACACATCATGAATGCTACAAATGAGAATTGCTAACTTCTCCTAGAAATCATAATCTTATGATAAAGTTGGATCAAAAATGTACTTCTAGTTCTACTTAGTACAACTGACTAAGTAGCAATAAAGGCAGTTGTTTGAAAACGTGGAAGGAATATTAAAATGCTTGAATTCATGAACTTCGGAATAGTGGATTTACTTTACCGTTTAGTGAAATGATCTTCCTGATTTTAGAATCAATAATATTTGAATTAATTTTTCCGCGGTATAAAATCATTTATTGCTATATAGTAACAGCAGGAAAAAGTCCGGTGTCTTCAAGAATGTCTCAATTTTCCGTGTAACGAATATGTGAGATATGCGTTAGTTCAAATATTACCATGCAGATCAACAGCATGTCAATAGTACTGCTCCTTTGCTCTAACTATATAATAATTTTTTTACAGTTATTTAAAAATTACTTTTAACATATCTACTTTGTGTGTTTTAAATTTCTGTGCTTGAAGTCTAAATTATCATATTTAAACTGCATTTCCGATCTTTTCATTACTGCGTGATTTTACATCTTCTCAGTGTATCTTACTTTCTTAGAAATCTATGAACATTCATTGGGTCATTTGTGTTTTTTATTTATAATCACACTGTACTCTATACGTTTTAAAAATAGTTTATAATTAAAATTTAACAAATTTTTATAACTATGCATTTGATTCATAAATAGAGCTTTTTTTTACCAAATAAATCAAAACAACTGTTGAATGAATTCTATTGAACATGTTTAAATGCATCTATCTCAAAGCAGAAAAAAAGGAAAATTATTATAACAAATAATTACTTTTGGCAGTTAACTGCATAATTAATTTACTGTCTTATTAGAAAAGCCACGATAATCAAATTTATGTAATATTATTTATTTACCAATTTGTAAGCTAATTTGTGTCGGGATATTTATTTTTATGTGTGTTAAACATAAAACAGCAGGCAAAAGTTTTGAGATAATACATTTTTCTTTCGTAATTTGTTTAAAAAAATTTCTAAATCATTTAAAATAGAAATTTATAGCTTTAGTCACGCCACATAATAAAACGTGTGAAAATTATTAACTTAAAAAAACACCAAACGAACCATAACGATATGAGAATTTTGAAAGTTGAAAGCATAATCTTTAAAAAGATTTGATAAAATTCCCGTTTCTGACAATAAAATAAATAAATATGATGTTGCTGAACACACAAGGGCTATTCTAAATCAGTGACTAGAGCTGCGGTATTTCCAACAGGCTATGTGATCACATACACAGTCCTCGGCATTTAGGTTATTTTTTTCCTTATCCAATCGTTTAGTTTTATAATTTCACAAGTTTAGGATTCCAATTTCAACTTTTGCCCACATACTAACAAAGTGGGGGAATGACAAAAGTTTGCATGATTTTCCAAAATCAGGAGATCCAAAAATGAATAACTCTACATCAAGACGCGTTTATTTAAGGGAAGCGCTCAAACAAGAACGCTGCTCAAATATACAAAGAGATTACCATCAAGCATGCACTCATAATGTGTAAAGACTTTATGAAAAATCATTTGGTTGCATTGGGTTTTGTGCGCAGGTTCTTACAAAAATGCCTGTATATTTTCACTAGAGCAAATAATACGAAATTTCGATTGAAATTACCCGAGAAACGCGAAATTTGGACAATCAAATATTTGATGGATGTCCTTTGGGATGGTGAATCTAAATAGGATTTTTTTATGAAGTGATGGTGGATGCACTTTATATTTCGACGTACAGAGGCACCAGAATAAATCCCCGGTATCATCATCTCACAGTTAAATACAGAAACAGGTCAATAGTGGCCAAGGTAGCTTTCCATCATGATGTTTGTCACCCCCAGCTCCCCAAATGCTTGCACTAAAGGCACCAAACATTTATTAAAATGTTTTAGAAGGTCACTTGGTGACTTACGATCATAAAAAGATGTATCGTGAATGGATGTTTCGGCAGATAAAGATTACAAACTCACTTTCAAAAGGTGACAGATTGGTATAAAGTTAAGAAAATTAAAATTATGAGCTGACTGAGTTAGTCACCTGCACTGAATGCAATTGAACACGTTTGGAAGCAGAAAGGAAGAAAATATAATACAAGGGAGCATTCCCATGCAGAAATAGTTCAGTATCCTCAATCGCAATGATTGAAAATGCCTAGGTTTACATTAGAAAATTGTATTTATCCCTGTCCAGATGGTGCGTCACAATCTTCAAAATAAAAGCATGTGCTGTATAAATACTTAATACTGTTGTATTTCGTTACTTTCAGGTATTGAATTTCAGAAATAGTTGAGAAAAAATTGAGTCCTCTAAAACTTTGGAGAATTTACTAATTAATTTTCATTCATCTATAGATATCAATTATTTTGATGTTGTATCTTGCTGATCTACAAAAGAAGAACAAATTATCGATGTATCACTAAGAAATTTTTCTTAAGAAAAGTTTGGACTAAAAGCATTTCCCCCCAAACTGAAAACTACCTACTGAATAACGTGTTCAGAATACAGTACAGAATTAGTAACATAAAAACTGATCATTTTATATACATTTTCTAATTTAAAATTAAAGAAGCATTTTAAAATAACTAAATAAACTACATCATGGGATAATATGATATACTTTCTATTGCGCCGAAAATAACAGAACTTAATGAATATATTTTTTAAATTACATGGTCCAAGAAATTAGATTTTCAAAGATTTAAATTTAAATTGTAAGCAACTTAAATAGTTAAATTTTGATTAATTCCCTATAAATTCTGCTTCTAAATATATCCCAATTTTATAAAAAAGGAAAAACAGTCATGGAATGTGAAAATTTAACACCGCGAAATGATAGTAATTGTGTTGTCCTTCTAATTGATTAAAGCAAAATAATGAATAATACAAAATTAATGAAAAAATAGTTTGCTTTAGTTCAATAATTACATTCGTCATTATTGCATAACTCTTAAAATACCTTTTTATTGGCAATATACACATACTACAATTTCATGAAGAAGTGAAAATTGATTTAGAATGAAAGAAAAATAAAGAAATGCTGATTTTCAACTAACTAATTAGATTTTAGTCTATACTTCCACTTCATGAGTTTATCATCTCATTCTTCATTGCATTTGCATTCGAAATATTGATGTTTACATACATAAAACTTTTGTATGCGTGTTTTTGTATACGGTAAAGTGTTTTTACTAACAAGATTATTTAAAACAATAGATAAAATGAAAAAAATCAAATAAAAAATGCTTTTTGAGCTATTAAGAAAATGGAACTGCATTATAACCTAATAATATTTCAAAAAGAAAAAAGGCAAGAAAACTAATCAAAATAATGAAATTTCTAAGTAAACTGCATTCTATTCTTTGGAACAAAGAACACACAGCCTTTTCTTATTGATTATCCGTATTTTCTAAGAGATTAAAGGTAGAAACGAAAGACAAATGAGAAAAATTCTAAATCTCAGTAAAAGTGCATCGCATTCAAGTTATTGGCTGTTACGTGGAAAAAAGACGTTTCGAAAACACCTGATATCTTCCATTAGAAGATTGGGTCGCAGGGTACGTTCAGAAATGTAAGTTGATTTTCAGAGAACGACTCGTCTCGGCTTTCAGGTAAAGCTCTCTGAAAATTGGATGAAAAGCATCAATTTGAATGACTGAAAGTTTAAGTTTGCAAACGACAGAGGTATTTACTTTAATAAATGTGGAAAGGAATGCATTAATGGTTGTTAAAATATTTGCTTTCACCACTGGATTAAAAATGATAATGAAACTTGATTATTCCTGTTCTTTAAAGGGAAAGTACCTCTTGTCTAAGATATTCCCTTTCTATTAATTCTGCCATTAGTAACTGAATTTGATTCACATGAAAATGCATTTTCAAGACAAGCGTTATTGAAAATTGTGCGTCTGCTTGAATTTGAATTTTTCACTCAACTTATTGTATGAATCAAGTTAAATGCTAGTTGATATTAACTTTCATTGTATAAATTTTAAAATTAGTTTTAAATACTAAATATCATGTGATAATGTAATTTTATGAAAAGGCTTTAATTTCCACTGCTTTGTCTTAATTTATTTTCAGTTGCTGAATTCAAGGGGTGCTACACTCGCTGAAACCCCATATATAGGGAATATATTTAAATAATAAAATTAAACCAAACATGTATGGAATTTTATTAATTGCAAATTTAGAAAAAAAAGATACACAATTGAATGCAAAAATTCACAACTGAACGAAAAGAAATACAATTGAATTCGGTTTTTATTTTATATAAATAAAAAAAAGTGTTTTAAGTTGAATTCATTGACTGAATGTCAGATTATGAAGCTTGAAAACTGCAGTGTTGTGCAGATATAATTTTAGAGGATTAATATAAAAATCGGATAGATTAATTTCCTTTACTATAGAACTTGCATAAAATATGAAATATTTTTATTCTTGAAAACATTACTTCTTATTTTATTGTAGAGTAATGGATGTTAACTTTATTAATAAGATCAATATAGGAATATTTTATTAAACATTTAGAGTCATTGCATTTTGAATTCTGTAGAAAGTCGCATTTTCAATTATTATTGTTTAAGTTGATCAGTTTTAGAATTTATTTGCTTTACAAAATTTTAAAAAGCTGAAATATATAATAACAAATCGTAACATAAAATGCGAATTACAAAATAAGTAGAAAGGCATATTCAGATTTTCATTAGACCGAATTCATTCAGAGTTAGATTTCAGAATCTATTGGAATTATGGATTTATTTTAACAAAAAAAAACATGTAATGTCTAGGTGGATTTGCGAAGCCAAAAAAAGTTGAAGAATATAATAGCAAGTTGTATTGCAAAATGAAAGTGATGAAATAAGCAGAATAAAACATATAATTCTCATTAGGCAGAATTCACTCAGAATTACGTTTCAGAATCTATAGGAATTGTGAATTTACTTTATTAAAAACAACTAACGTCTGAGATGGAACTGAAACAAATTGCTACTTACTGAATAATTACCCCCCTTTTAAAAGCAATATATTTCATATAAACTCTATCTAATATATAATTGGTTGGCTGCCTTAAAATATAAATCCTTTAAGCCATATTTATTCATCTGCATGAGCCTGGAATAGAAGAAAACTATACTTGGAACTACGATAAAAAATAATGGGGAAAGTGCTTAAAGATATTATAAAGCTAGTAGTCTTGAGTAAACGTTCTTCAAGGGAAAAATTCCACTTATCCCTGTATTACGATCGACGCAAATCTTTGTCGCTGCTATATTTTCTTAATACTATGTTAGGAAAAAGGAAATTAAGCAATCGATAAATTCCCGCAGGGAAAATATTTCTTTTTTTATTATTATTTTTTTCATTTCGATGCTTTTTTTTCTTGAATGAACCTCATCTTTCCAAGCCTAAGGAGCGATCCAGATAACTTCTATAATTACCGATTTTTTTTCCTTCTATTTTCTTTTTACTCGGAAATATAAGCTCAAATGCAGGGACGTTCTTTTTTTTTCACTTTCCTTTGCAATTTTATTGGTTAGCGGGATGTAAAATTAAGCTCCTGCCGGCCCGTAATGACAGTTCTAATCAATGCGTGAAAGTTTTGAGTTCCGAAATTTATGAAGCGTATCTTTAAACTAATTACTTTGCATCGGAATGAAATAATTAGAAAATTAGGCAACGTCGAAAATGAGTTATTTTTATTCAAGTTCCCAGACAGATTTAGGATATCCTCTTTTTGAAACTAGAGTGAGAAATGAGATAAAAGTAAGCATTCCAATAAACTGAAATTACTGGATTTAAGGAAAAAGTTATTTTACAACAGCGAGATTATTAATGTACAAGATAAACTCCTAGGTACATTAATAATCTCGCATACCCACAAGCTATTCTGATTTGTTCTGCATTTGAAATAATTTTAGTTTTAAGGAAACAGTATATTCTTTTGCATCCTTTTGAGAATTTTCCTGTTATGCTTAAGAAATGTTTTATGTACATGTATTAAAATAGAAATATGTCAAATTTCTTTAAAAAAACATTTAAAAACGAAATATATTACTTTTTAAAAATATTTAACTGTATATATATAATTTTGAAAAGTTTTTAAATATCCTAAGTGATTTAGTTTTTAATTTTTCTGTTATTTTTTCTTATTCCCCAATTCAAATTCATTTTGAACAAACAACGCTTTGATTTTGTAATTAAAACTAAAGACTAGTTTTTTAGAATTATTTTTATGCACACTTACAGAATTTTCTTAGTAATTTTATGAATTGGATTTTAAACTCGAAGTATAAAATGCATATCCCGTTTTCATTTAATGTTTGATCGAAATAATTATAATCAATTCCATTTAATTTCTGCAAAAATTAAGACACCTGGAACATTTCAAAGATTCTTAAATCCAATTTCCTCTTAACCATTCGAATATTTATTTTATTGAAAAAATCATTTTATAACTCTATTTTAGTTTAACTTAAACATACATTTTTGGTAATGAAAATTGCATGTTTTCGCTCATTTTTGTTTATTTCAAAGTCCACTGTCTCCATAAAGAGTATTTTAAACTTTGAGATGGATGAAAATCCAACAAATCTTAAAATTAATATTTGGAAGTGTGTTTTAAATAATTTCGAATATTTTTAACAAATATATCGTTTTAGCTTTATTGGAAAATTATAAAGAATCAAAACGTTAAAATATAAAATATAATTCCTTTAAAATACATTATGAAATTTGAAAGATAGTTTATATTACATAAATTATGACAAAACTCATGATAAAAATTTCTTATAACTAATCCCAGAACTTAAGTTTATGATCTATAAACCAAATCTAGATTTCTATCAAATTTTGAAAGAAATAATTTCAGAATAAATCGCTGTCAAAAGGCAAAACACTAAAAAATATCTAAATAAGATTTTATACACAAGTTTAGTATCTATGATGTAAATCTTTATCAAATTTGGAGTCAAACTCGTCAAGAAATTGATCATTTGTTCATCTTTTGAAATTTATCTCACAATTTTACTATCTAATGTTAACATTTTAATTAAATTTTGAAATAAATATACAAAAGGGATGACCATCTGTCAGTCTGTAATTTCTCATAAATTCAAACGCAATAATATAAAAATGTAAATAAATTATACATATTCTTAGGGCTACTGTTATAGTTTTATGTCAAATTTTATCTTAATCAGTAAGGGGGGAATGTGTAGTTTAGTTTAGTTATAATAACGTCCCGTTGTAAAGCAAAAGTAGGGCTATTTTGGGACATACATTTCAATTTTGAATCACTGTCAGAGGACGGGGATTACACGTTACCTTACACCCCCTCTCCACACCGCACCAGCGGGGTTAAACTTTGAGATGCAAAAAAAAAAAATAGTACAAGGCTGAAATAAATCGTGCAATGAATTACATTAATTTAAATATTTTAATTGAATATATTGCTCCAGTTTTAACACTAAACTTTTAAGAATAAAAGCATTAAAATATAATTAATTAATAAATTATGAAAGTTAAATAGCTATAAAAATTATAAATTAATTTTAAACAATGCAAGATTAAAATAGTAAAACAAATGTAGTAGTTTTTTTATGAAATAAATAAGAATTTATTAAGTATTTTTATTCATTTAATTGAAAATATGAATGGAAATAAAATATTAATGTAATTTAATTTAATACTATTTTCAATAAGTTTTTACATTTCTTCCGGTTAAAGTATCTCAAAAATTTTATTATTTTTATCTATGATTTTAATAATGATGTTAATAAATTTCGAAAGTAAACATCCATTAGATGGCATTGCAAGCGATATAATATTTATTGAGTTTTTAATTGAATAAATATATATGTATTTAATATAACACAATAAAAAGTAAAAGAGTGAAAAAAAATAATGAGGATTTCTTATAGGGCAATGATTTTCAAAGATTTTAATATATTTATTTATCATTTTAATAAAAAAAATAGTGAAGATTGAAAGTAATCATTTTTATTTGATATTACTACTAGTTATAAATTATTTTGTAAGTTTTATTAATTGAATAAACATATACGTACGAAATGTAACAAAAAAATAAAAGTATATAAAGAAGTATTAAGGATATCTTAGAAGAAAATTACTAAATTCAAAAGGATATTTACCTACTGAAATTACAGGTATCTCTGAAATTCTTTTCATATAAACTTAACCCAACTTTTGATTTAGAATTGAATTTGAAAATGTTGAATAGGAAAAGAATCCAGTATTGAAATTCCAAAATAAAAAAGAAAGAGAAAGAAGAAGAAAGGAAAAAAAAAAAATCTGACATTCAGATTGAAAATTCCGATTTGCCAGTGGAACCAGTCTTATAGGTGTGACCAAAGAAATGAGGTAAAGACTATATTAAAAGAAAAAAAAAATATGTTGGGATATTTACATTTCTTTTCATTGAAAAGCTATTCGAATGATTTAAACAAAGTTTGTTTTACCGTAAGAAGATCGAGTACTAAGACATTTTAATTTCTTAAATATAATTAATTGATAAAAAAATCTTAGCTGTCTTAACTCGATGGCAAAAATTTTCCACCTATCAAAAAGAGCAAAAGGAATGAAATATAATTAAAAAGCAGTACAAGCAATTGTAATTAATTAATTTCATCAAAACGGATTGTTTTGTAAATTTTTAATCATTATTGTCATACAGATATTAAAATATTTCGGAGAAATAGATAGACATTGAATGAATAATTCCGTATTCCTATTTGCTGTCTGCAACAATAATAATGAAATCTTATTTTAGATAATTCTTCGAAAAAATATAAAAATGTTACTATCCATAAAAAAATAAAATAATTTTAAGTAGACTTAATACGCATACAGTTTTATTATTCTATTCCGTTGATTTATACCTATAATGCAATTTATTTGTATTTTCTTTGGTTACTTGAATTAATATATCCATCTTTATAAATTATGAGCAATAAAGAAAGGAGCAATTTACCACTTTCAAAAGGGTAAATAATTAAACCTAAACTGAATCTTGGCATGCTGTTTTAAACTAGAACTTATTAGAAATTCAAAAACTGTTTTTAAGAACATTTCTGATAAAGTTTTACAAGGACTAGAATTTAAAAATGAAACCCAAGCAATTATTTGGTTTTTCTTCCATCTGATAAAATTACACTCCTTTATTTTTTCGCATCAATTTTTTATATTTACAATAAACTCTTTATCAAAAATTGAAGAAATATTTATTGTTAATGCTTCAAAATAATCACGATCAGCTTAGCTCGGTGAGATGAAAAAAAAAAACATTTATTTGATATTTTTATGGTAGCTTGCAACACGTATCAGAACATTTGCGTTTGCAAATTTGAATTGGAAATCTTGTCACCATTGTGGGATTATTTTTACTTAATTTTTGTATTTTATTTAATATCATTAAAAATTGTACATTTTATATTTGATTGAGATTTGAGCGTTACTTGTTTAAAAATTTTATTTGAAAATGATCATGAAAAAATTAGTAGGAGTTAATATAGATGTTTGTGATTTTTTTGTCAACAAGATTATACTCGAAATAAGTATTAGGTTGTTCGGAAAGTAATTTCGTTTTTTCCTGACAAAGGATTTAATTGCATTTTTCGCAACCAATTTCATACTTAAACCGCAAAATCATTTTATATTTTAAGAGCTGATATAGCAAGGCTTGATTGTGAAAAAGTGCAGCTGATTCTTCGCAGTAGTTTTTGGATGGTGCCCTTTTAAATATGGAGAGCAATAAACAGCATTTTCGTCATTTTTTTCTTTTTTGCTATAAAAGGTAAAAATGCTGTTCAAGCCAGAAATAAATTAGCCAATATGTGTGGAGAAGATGTGTTAACAGTACATCAGTACCAGAACTGATTTGCAAAATTTTTCCTTCAAATGAGGAGGCCAAAACCCACCTCGATCAGTTTTTTTTTACAGCAAAGACCAAAACTTTTATGAGCGTGTAATCATGTTACTACCAAAATTATGGCAAACGGTATTAGACCAGAATGGCAATTTTATAATTTAATAAATAATTTATTCATTAAACGAAAATTTCTTTTCATTTTGACGAAAAAATACGAAATGACTTTCCGAACAACCCAATATAAAGTTATCATTTTTTTAAATATTTTTTCCACATCAATAAATAAAATATTTCTTAAAAATTGATCCCCATAAAATTATTGCGTTTCTTATTTACATCTTACCATTTAAAATTTAACATCAAGCTCCAGCTATATGTTTATTGTTAAGGTACTTGAGTTTTATACGTGTCTGCAGAAATACATTCATACATTCATACTTATTTTTCATACGGTATTGTGAAAAATCTGAAATAAAAATAAACTATTTTTCTATGTTATCTTTGTTAATAAAACATGAATCTTTAATATTTCATACAACTAATTGAACTCTGACTGGAGCATAATCTCTTATATATCAAGTTGCGCTTAGAAAATGGTATTTATAAAATAGGACTCGGCTTATCATACAAAAATTACCATTTGTTGCCCCTAATTTATTGTTTTTTTATCAATATATTTCGGCAAATGTTTTCAAGTGTTGACAGAAACAATATTTTAGTTTCTTTATGATTGTAATAAAAAAAACAAAAATATTTAATAACAAAATGTAGCAGATGAAAGCATGTTAAATATATAGGGAATGCTTAATAAGATGCTGCCTAGAATAAAAGGAAATCTTTCTCTGGTCTATTTTGTTCTGAACAATAGATTTAAGCCCCACTGATGGTAATGATTAGTGAAATCCGTTATATACAATGCCTTCTCTCTTGGGCAGAATTTTGCAACTAGTTATCTTATCTTATATAGGCCTCATAAATCGAGCATTTTTAACCAAGACTCTCATAGAGGGGATAACTGCAGCAGCTGCAAAACCCTCTCACAAAACCCTGGGAAAATACGAGGTTGATTTCTAAACACATTTTCCTGAAATTGTCCGTGTGTGAGCCCTCTAAATCAATGTGCAAGAGTCATAAGGTTTTCTAAGATATTATATTAAGTATACAAATTTTGAAGATATTATTTCTTAAAATTTTTATTGCCGTTGGTAAAGGCTAATCAGTGCAATTATTTTACATCATTTTTATTTGACAAAGTAATGAAAAGAAAACAATCATAAAGCACAAAAAGTCTATAAAAATAACCTAGGAAGTAGCTGAATAATTTGAAAACAGGTTAAAATAAATTACTGAAATTCCAAATTAAATAATATTTTAAATATATTTACAATGAAAATTATAGAAACAATATGGAAATTGAAGCAATCAAAATTTAGATATAGGAAGCAAGAATACAGTTCTACATTCACTTTATATAATTATTGATGTCTGAAAAAAATATTTTTCAAATATGGCAAATATAAGGCAAAATGTAAGCATATATTTCATAATATTATTATTCAAGAGGATTATATATACACTTTTCAATATATAGAAAAATATTCTGATAAATTGTATAAAAGTCTTTTCATAATAATTTTATCAAAATACTTTATTTGATTTTCCGGGAATAAGAGTAAAAATTAATTTAAAATTCTTTTAAATTAAAAATTTTAAAAGTCCTTCAAAACTCATCAAAAGTAAAAGAGGAGAACATTACTTTCTAAACATTAAATATGTTTGTAATTCATATTTCAATATCTGTAATAAACAAGTTTTATATTGAGTAGAAATTGATTTTTGAGCAATAGACAGAAATAGAGATATTTGAAATATTTCCACAGTTAAAAAGATGTGATTAATACTCCATTTGATGGGTCAGTTAAATAATTCATTTTGGATGGAGAAAATATTTATTTGTTTTGTTGCAAACATTAAGTTAAATGCAGCGAACCTCTTATAAACGTATTTTATGTTATTCGCTCCATTACTGCTCATTCGACATTTAAATTTCACTATTTAAAAATTACAACACAAAAATGGATACTAATTCATACGCACACACTTACACTCACACACACACTGTCTCATACACAAACAAATATATAATGAATAATGGAAAATATGATTAAAATGACTGATTTAATATTTCAATAAAACTAATTTATTTGGAAGTTCCTTGGACGTGCATTTCTTAAGAATATTGCATCACATATTTTAATCCCATCGGATCAAATTACTATAAGATTTAGTGAACCCTTTTCTAAAATTGTATCCGCATGCTTTTTCATGTGGGCATACATACAATACTGCTTTTATAAATAACTCCTTGAGGAGTTCTAAATTAAACAGATTTAATTTAGAAGGATTTTGAATTGTTTCGGAAAACCATCCAAGAGGATAGACATTTCATTTAATAGCCTTTATCTACCACTGTTTTCGATAAAAAATAAAAACAGTCATTGAAAATTCGAGATTTACCAATTATCAAAAATAATCCAAAAACACTAAAAAATGTCAAATAATTATTTTAAGATCAGAAAAATAATCCGAAATTGGCCAATATAACTCTTTTTTGGAGATATAACTATATTTTTGGATCAAAATTAGGTGATGAAGTAAAATATTTTTTTATGTTAAAACATTAATTGTTCAGCAAATTTGCTAAGGCTAAACGTATTTTCAGGCAAGTATATTTTTTACTGATTTATTGTGCATACATTTGTTATAATGCATTATAGTGTACATTGAGCATGAAAATATTTGATTATTTTGAAACTGCAATATCTATGGATAAATGTAAAAGAAAATCTTTTCAGTATCTTATTACTATGTATTATTCAAAATAAATTTTTTATATTGCTCTGAAATTTCTGGTATTCAAAATTTTAGATATTCTTGAAAAACTGTTTCATAATTCTTTTGAATACAAAATAAAAGTTTCAATGCTTTCTTATAATTTTATTTATATATTCTCGTTATTTCGCTCTTTCTGTTTCATGAAAAACTAAGCTATTTTTTACATTCGGTATTGTAAAAAAATTAAAAAATAATGCGAAATCTTATTGAACAAATATATTTCTAAAATTTAAATCATATTAAATTACAGAGAATGTGTCACACAATTTTTTGACATTGAATATTTCAATTAAGTGTCAAAAATTTAAATTATAGTTAGTTTGTTATAACATAAATGATGTTGCGGCTTTTAAAATATTTATGAAATATTAAAAAAAAAACCAGAAAAATCTTTAAAATTGCAAGGAAAATGTTACAGTTTATGTTTAAATGTTTAATAATAAATTAAAATGTAA
The DNA here is from genome assembly GCA_026543055.1 of Argiope trifasciata. Classification (NCBI taxonomy): domain Eukaryota; kingdom Metazoa; phylum Arthropoda; class Arachnida; order Araneae; family Araneidae; genus Argiope; species Argiope trifasciata. Next base: position 2,401,119 of record JAPMOQ010048154.1, read on the forward strand.
TGTACTTGATTAATTTATGAAATTTAATTGATCGCATATTGATAATTTGATTAATTATAAATTAAACTGAAATTAATCACAAAATTATAAAAAAATATGCTTTAAATAAGTCAGAACGTATTAATTAACTTTCAATTCAAATTATTTTATCTGATAATTGGTTTAATGTTTTATAAATACACCTGCTTTTGAACTGTAGAAGAAGCATTGCTATGAAATACCATATTTTAAACATAAAAATTATATTTGTCAAGCACAAACAACCAATAAATTCTCATTTCACCATTCTTCTGAAGGAAAACATTTCAAGAATTTAAAACATTTTAAATTGCAAAGTATTTATCTTCAAACTATCTATCTGGAATGGAAAATCTAAGTAATAGCTCTTCTTCAAGTGGACACCAAACAGCAGTGATGTTCCAGTCGAATATTCAAACAGTTCAGATCCTGGGAAACAAGTTCTTTTCTTTAGAGAAGGAAATGTCTGGGCATGTCACTATTTCTATTATCCCCCGGCAGATGTTTTGTGTCACTCGTTTCACTGCTAATCCGCTAAAGCTGTCTCTTTCTTTCACTCTTTCTGTTCTTTTCACTGCTGTCTTTTTAGACAGTGCCAGGAGCAAACTAAAGAAGAACTGGGCCTCTTTATTGTGTTAGGAGCAAGGGAGAGACAGAAAGAAGAAGCTCGCCTCAAACGCCGACCAAGTTTTTTAGTTTTGACAATTAAACGTTCCAGGAAAAATAAAAAGAGCTATTGAGAAAAGCAGGGAACGAAAGCTCCGATAAATAAAAACTTTTAGGGACTTAAGACCGCTCAATTTAGGTAAGGATACCAATTTCTGCGAAAAAAAAGCAGACGCATATTAGGATGATCATAATGAACGCCACCTGCTTTTTTCTGAATTGTCACAATGCAAATTTAAATAAGATTAGGGAGTTGTCAGATCTAGTTCATTTCATTTTTAAAAGAAGAATGCGCATATTTATTTATCAGCACTGGATAAGTGAGAATAAAATTTTAATGCAAGAAATTTAACTTTTTATATTATCTGATAATAGTTTTGAAATTGCAATATTCTATTTAACAAAACAAATACATAGAATTTGAACAATCATTTTATTATTCAAACAGAAGGATAAATAATTTTTTTTTAAAGTAAGCATAGAAAACTATTGGCTTAACATACAATAAATATCAAGTAGTAATGCAGTTCTACTGATAATGGCGTGATAATATTATCGTATCGTAAGAATCTCAAAATTCATAGAATCATAATTTTTAATAAAGGAATTTTGGCGTAAGATAAGCTGTAAAAGACATTGAAATATCATGAATTTATAAGTTGTTAATAAAGTTTGTAATGCAATGAAGACAAAATGACTAGTTTCTAAGACTTACGAAATTCACAAAAATGTTTATTGCATTGAATAAGTGAGCATAACATTTTAATGCAATGAATTAAAATTGTTATATTATCTGATAATAGTTTTAATATGGTTATATTTTATTCAACGAGTCATATGGCTTTTCAACTATGATAAATGTTTCTAAAAACAATGAGAATGAAGTTGAAATTATTCTTGAATGTAAGCATAAAATCTATTGATTTAGTCTCTTATTAAAAGGGTATTATATTTACAAATAATGATATTCTGCTAATAATACAAAAATGTTACCTACGTACGTTAAGAATCTCAAAATTCATAGAATTATATTTTTAATGAAAACATTTTGCTATATCTTAAGTTATAAAAGATATTGAGTAATCAAAAATTAATTGGCTGGTAAAAAAAACTTCTTAAACAACAGAAAAGAAAAGCTATTATGTTATTATGGTTTCTTTGCAATTTTCTAGAATAGAAACACAGCGTTATTATGACAGTTTTTTTCAAATTTGTTTATAATGTCTAGCAATTATTAAATGTTATCTTTCTTTATTAAAAATTCATATAAAGATTCTTTTTTATAGGGGACATTTATTCCCGATTAAGATAACAAAGCAAAAATAGAACTAAGCATGTTAAAAAGTTACCAGTTGGATTCTTAAAGTAACCTAAAAATTTTCAATTGTTTTGATAATAAACAATATTACATCATGGAAAATGGTACTAATTATGGTTATTTAATTACAGTATAAAATGCTGTATAAATATAAATAGATGTTTAACTCATCAATTTTGAAAATCACTTTGGATAAAAAAAATATCAGATTAAAATGTAAAAGAAAGATATTGGCAGGAGGGAAGAAATATTCATTGTAATTTTATTTTAATTTTAGAGTAAAAAAGTAAAATTCCTTTTTTGTCCCTGTAATGCGTTCTAAAATTATTAATAATTCATACATATTTCTTTTAAAATAATTCTCATTTATTGAACTCTAAAATTAAAATAATGTATTTAAATACTTTTTATTTGCATATCAATAGCTTTACATCGGTTTTAATTTACATTTTCTCTTCATTATATTCAATTTATTAACGCAGAATTTTCAACAATATTACTGTGATATCACGATATTTTACGATATTCTAAATATTGAGGAACATTGTAAAAGTAAAGCAAAATATATCTTATGCTGATGGTATAGTTAAATGCCGATGCCTAAAATTCTTTTAAAAACGATTATGTTCCAAAATCAAATGAAATCCCTACTGCGAACCAAAAAAAATGTATTAAGTAATGAATTTTCACAACATTTTGTTTATTTCTTTCAATTTTTTTCTTTAACTTTTGATTTATAATTATTAAATATAATTTTATTTATATAGTAGAACGATAAGTAACGATTTTTTCTTTCGTTATTTCTTTTATAATTATTTAATATAATTTTAGTAATGAAATTGACAGTTAAAAATAAAGTTATTTGTCGTGTATTTTCAATTTTTTTAAAAATAAAGCCTTTCTTATAAATATTTTCAAACAATATATTTACTCATTTCCCTCTTTTTTTATTCGTAAGCCAAATTTCAATTATTTACAATGTATTAACGTTTATTTAAAGGTTGTGTTATTTTTCTGACATAAAAGTTTATAATATATAACATAATGTTATTTTGCAAATCGTAATAATGTTTTATTTCATTTTAATATTCTAATCTCTTTTTATACACAGTGGTAAAAATATTATTTATTGTAAATGCGTTTTTACATCTGTATTCACTATTGTAGTGTAAGAGAAACTCATATTATAATTCTTGAATTATAAAAATAATTTTAAATTATTTCGAACATAAAATATAATTTATTACAATATTTGTTATCCAGTTAAACAATAAATTATTTTAGTTGTTTAATGTATCCATTAAGCAATATTAATAATTTTTTATTCTCAAAACCGTCTATCTTCCAAAAATTACAAAAAAGAAAATATTTCTCTTTTGAGTCATTTAATAATATTTGTATAAAGGGAAAAACATAAGCATAAAGATATTGCTATTTGAATAATAAAAATTCGACCTCTAGAACATTATTTGTAAGAATATCTCTTAATCAAAATATTATATTTTAAATATTTGTTTACCAATCAAATGAACATTGATTGGCATAGAAATTCAATTCTAGTTTGATTCCCCCCCATAGCTATGAAGACGGGGCGAGCGACATGGAAGAAGGCAGTCGTCGTCTGACCTGCCCCCCTCATCCGGATTCTGCAGACATTGATGAATTATCAGAAACCGAATGTGACAGGCATCACAACTCCTGGATTGTTATCAGAGGTAGGAATCACTGATCGCATAAACGCGTCACGCTACGGCCAGATGGATTGTAAACTGATTTGACAGTTGGGGACGGAAATTGGTTCCGTGCCGAAGAGCTCAATCCTGTTAGAGCTAGGCCTGGAAATCCTGGATAAAGGCAGATGATTCCTTTTCCGGGGATTAAGCTCTACCCGCTGGTTATCATAAAACACGAATCACCGATCTATAAATGGTTGGTTGCCTATCATGAAATATTATGAAAGGAGTTTGAATAGTGATTTCGCGAAATTCAGTATCTTGTCTTGTGGGGATAAAATATATAATTAAGGTGATAGGTGAAATATATGTAAGTGATAGGTTCTATATGACTTCGAAATATAAATTTATTGAGCTGCTTTAACCCTTTATTTACTGAATTATGTTGCCGTCTATTTTTCAACTTTATTTTCGCACCAGTCGTTTATTTTCCTTGCAGAATCATCTCAGGGAACCCAAAGAAAAATAATGTAATTAACAGAAATATCTTAATTAGTTTAATTATTAATTAAATATTTTTAATTCCTACTTTTAGCTTATATTCACCTCATGTTATTTGGGTTACGTTCTCCGTGTTCTTTAGAATACAATAAGCAAAATTACTCATAGAGTAAAGATATAAGCTGGATTTTAATGGCACTTTTAAGTACCGTCAGTCAATAAAGGGTTAAAGAGTGATTATAAGTAGTTATTATTTTTTTTTTGAAAAAAAATTCAATTTGAAAGTTTCTGCAGTAAAAATTAATGAAATTTATTATACCATATTTTGTTTACAAATCGCAACTGACATAAGAAAAAGGAATCTACAGAAATCTTGTCTAGTAGAGATGTCTAATCTATATTGTCTATTAGGGATGAAATATGTAACTGTTATGTATATGTTTTCGACTCTATATACCTTCGAGATATAAACTGAGATGATAAATGATATTGAGATGCATTAATTAGTGGTTATAAAAAGCAGATTTTCATAAAAAAATCAATCTGAAAATGTCTGCAATAAAATTTAATGAAAAAATACCAAATTCTGTATACAAGTTGCAAGAGACATAGAAAAATGATTTAACCCCCCCCCCCCCGAAAAAAAAAACGTAACATCAAAAATTGTCGATAGGGGACGTGGGAGTTTGTCGCTGTTGGAATCGAAAATAAACCGTACTAGTAACAAACGCGTAATAGTATATTGTAAAAAATTTCGATAATGTTTAAAACGCATAAAATGCTCGATAAGTACATAAATTTTTCATTAGAATATAAACAAGAGGGATTAGTTCCAGGAATTTTTCTCTCATACTTTAAACAATAAATGTACGCGTGTATAATTAACCCACATGGCATTAATAAAAAAAAATTCTAAAAAATCGTTTAGCAGGATAATCTGTCATTTTTCTTTTCGATTAATTGCTGCAATACAACTAATGCACAATTACCAAAACAAGAATATGCATTTTGTATACATTTTTACAAACGTTTGAAATCAAAATTTGATAAGGAATGACAATTTTTTTATACAAAATCACTTACAAAATTGCATACATTTAAGTTAACACTTTTGCAACCTTATCAAAGTATAAATAGTCCACCTCTTAACAAATTTGGTGCCGCATTCGATAGGTATCTGCATTTTCGTTTTCTAATTATTATGTTAAATTATTTTAGAACAGCCTGCCTAAAAATTTCCTTGCAATCTGAGGATTTCGCTTACAATTTTAAAGATATCTATAGATTTGATGTAAAGATCGCAGGTCAAATTTCGACCCTCTGCTTAAGAGAATTTTTGAGTTATCATGTTCACAGACATAAACATAGTTCCAAAGCTGTGTTTTCCGAATTTTGAAAGGTCTTAAATGGGGATATTCGTACAAATCTCGAATCGGAATATTTTGACGACATATTTTTCTTTATATACTTCGTATTCTAAAAAATATAGTTGGGAAAGCCCCAATAGATAATAATTCACAAAATCAATTGGAAATCAATATCGAAAGCTACAGATGAATCTATTAAGCCTTCTTAAATAGATTAAATGTTTTATAATACATAAATCATTCTAAGAATTTGGTGTAATTTCTCATTTGTTATAAATTGCTATAAAATATAAAAATTATACCTATATTATATAATATACGCATATATCCGATTTCAAAAATGTATGAAATTCCTTGGAGAAAAAGAAATGAGAAATTTTATTTCCCAATTTCTTAGAATTTATTTTTTATCAATACTGAGGAGCATCAAAAAAGAATAAAATTTAATAAATGAAAAATATTTTAAAGAAGTAATTGCTTTTTTTTTATCGATTTTGTTAGGAAGAATATGACAGAAATTTGCAGATGTAATTATTTCATCTTTATTTCCTTTTAATTATTATGGAATATGTTTTGTAATTGTCAATACAGCCATGGAAAAACAACAAAGAACGATTACAGATTGAGCAAGCATATTTAATACGTGGTCTTTTTTTTTTGTCAAAATGACAAATGTTGTTTTATTTTATATTTTTATGTTCAAATTTAAAGCACTAGATGCCACCTTATTTTTTGGGATGTAAAAAAAAATTGAATGTGATAGTGCTTTAAGAATTTTCAACTGATGCCTTTCGCTGAACTTGACACAAAATTATTTAATTAATTTAGGGTAATATTAACGTATTTTAGCTTTTTTTAATAAAATATAAGATTATAATTAGGGTTAAACTATACAATCTTGTAATGAGAGTATTTGGACGAAATCTTGTAATTACATATTGAATTAGTAATATATATTTTCTGTATTAGTTATATCTCCAAAACATTTGGGAAAGATACTAAAGATGCATTTTTATTCTACACATAACAGATCTCCAAGCCTTGTGTGAGTTTAACAAGGAGTTTCATTCTGTAAAACGTTTTTTCGGATCCTAGACATGGATATTTCTCAATATTAAAATTTCTATCACAAAATCTTGCATATAATTTATTAATTTTGAATAACTCACAGAATGCTAATCTAAAACTGAATTAATCAATTCCATCGATTGAGTAGCAATGATTTTCATAAGGAACAGAATACAACGGCGTAAATGTTGCTAATTGACATCCATCTTTTATACAATTCAAACATACGAAATGACGGATTAAAAATGACTGAAACACGGTATGAAAAGCATTGACGAAGCTACATTTATCCCAAATGACCAGTGAATTGAAAGCATTAATATATGTTTTTAATACAGTAAATTTCAGGGTGAATTTTCTACTTGATACTTAATATTTACAGCAGTTGTTTTTATCTTTATTTAAATATATGCAAAAAACCACTCTTATTAAAAACTGATAGTTTTTTTGAATGCCAAAGGTGTATTATCACAGAAATGTATATTTATGACGTAGTAGTATTTTCTAAACTTAAGCATTTTGAAAACAGTTCTTTATCCATCATTAATATTCAGTTAATCTTTGAATTTATTTTATTGAATTTTATTGAATGAAGCTGCTTGATGAAGAAAATTGCTCAGGTACAACAGTCCATATAATTAGTAAATTAACCATTTTTTTAATGTTGGTCTGAAAAATTTGATTAAATTTCTATTGAACATAACATGATAAGAATAACACAGGAGTATTTAGGAAAGAGGAACCGTCTTTAAAAGAAATATTTCTTTCACATCTTACCGTTTTCGAATCAATGTATTAATTTAATATATCTTAAGAACTCTGCAAATTCTTTTTTTGTAATGTAAGAGGATTTCTTTTAGTTTCCAATGCCTCCAGTAATTCAGTATTAAAAGAAATGTGTAACCTTAGTTACATACAGAGAAATCTTAAAATATTATTGATTTCTACCGTTTTCCATTCATAATAACAAAGCGTATTAAATTGATTTCTTTTGTTTGTGATCTAATGGGGTATTAGAAAAAATAATGTCAATTTCTGCCATTACGCAAATTTAATAACAATAAATAATTACGTCACTCCAGAGTAAGTCAAGAGTGAAACTTAATGTCCTGAAAGTAACACTTCCTAAACATCCAACTGTAAAAGAAGTGAAGTTTAAGTTTTTTTCCGTATCAATAGGCTTATTAAAATAGGGAAAAAGTATCTATATATAATCATTCCTAAATGTGTAATAAATTCATAATATGTTTCTTTATACATCTTATAATAATTTGCTTCTATTTTTTCTGAAGAATCCTTTGAAGAAGATCTGATTCGAAGAGTGCCTCATGTCTGTTGAAGACTACTTCCAAAGTTTCAAACCATGTACTGCTCACTCATTTAAAACAGTGCTGCCCCCTTCTGAATATAAGAAAAATGATTTGAACTATGATTCCAAATCGTCATCACTCTCATCAACTATCATCATCATTTCCCGTTTCCAGTCACTGAATGATCATTCTCAATTTCTATGAATTGTGCCATGAATTGGGATAGCTATAAAATAGAAAAGAAGAAGAGAAATATTTTTCTGATATGTGTTATAAATAAATTATGGTCATATGTATTATGAAATACTTTTTCAGAGAGTCCGTCTCATGTTAAGAAAGGATATCTAATAAAATGCTTCATTTTATGAAATAGAAAGATAATTCTCTTTTTTGTTGTACTTTTCATAAAGCGCTCACACTGTGTAAAGGAAATTGCTGAACAATAATCTGTAATTGAAGCTGTCTTTTGTTTTTAAAATTCATTCAAAATGCTTAAATCTATCGTTACATTCTATTCTTTTATGCTTTCTTAAATGATGGCTATCACTTCAAGAAAGGCATTTCTTTTTTTAAATAAATTAAAAGAAATATTTTTATTTTGAAGTATTTTTATTGACGTATCTCATTTAAACCATTGCTAATGCTTCGGGTGTTGTATTTTAAAGATTTTATTTTAAATTATCACATTTTAACTTTTTGTAAATTATTTTAAAACCTTATTTATTTTTAAAGTATTTTTCATAATTATTTAAGATGCTTTTATTATGTATATCATTTACTTGCATGCGTGACACACACACACATATTGTTAACGAAAATTTATTTTTTCCTTTAGTTCTCATTAAAAGCCTCCATGGTTTATTTATCGTTTGCTGTGTTATAATGTGTTTCTGGACTTTCTGGACTGTTACACACTTATTTTGTTCTATCAAAACTTTTAAATAAAATTTTATGAAAATAAAAAATTCAGCAGGAATGTTACGATAACTTACGTTATAAAGAAGTATAAGTTGTGATTTTGAAATTTAACTTCACCAATGAAGTACTTTTGATACTTTCTTAGATATCTTTATTTCAATTCATCAATTCAGAAATCATATTTAAAAAATGGCTCAGGAGAATTTGAAAACGTTAAATTTATTTAACTTTATTTTCAAACATTTTGATCAAATTTTCTAAAGGAATTATACTTTCTTAGCTATCTTTATATTGATTCATCAATTCAGAAATCATATTTAAAAACTGGCTCAAGTGAAGATGAATACGTTAATACGTTAAATTTATTTAATTTTTTTTCAAATATAATTATTTAATCCAACTTTCCTTTTTATTAAAAATCCTTTTCATAAAATGTAAATATTTGTGCTAATTAATGTCAAATGACCAATGTTTGGAGCTATGTGTAATTTTATGATCTGAAAGGATGTATAAAAATGAAAGACTTCTAACAAATTGTATACCTTAATTGTAAATAAAGTTTCTTGCTTGTGTTTGTGTCGAATTCATTTTTAATTAGGTTTCTTTTATAGAAATTATAAATTATTATTGTAAATATACAGTATTTTCTACGGTATTTTAATTCATAAATGAAAATTTTTCTTCTAGGAACTTTAAATCTCTTCGAGTAAAAATAGTTTTTGGAACTTAAATATAAGACTTTGAAGTGTGTTGACTAAAACGAATATATATATATATATATATATATATATATATACACACGCAAGGAGTTTATTCATCAACAAATTAAATATATATATGCCCACCCGCGTATGTAAGTAAGTTGTGATAGAATAATACAATAAGAAATATTTTAATTCAAAAATATAACCGCATTAAAAACGCTTATAAGATCTGTTTCGAAATATTGAATGTTATGTATTCAAGAAATTTTGAAATATCAATTGTTGGAGGTATTATATTTTTACCAGCTTTGATAAAGATTTTAGATATATTTTTGCTTACACAGCTCTTATTCAAATATGAATCATGATATTATAATATGTAACTATACTAGAAGTTCAGAATAAATGGCGAATGAAATTAATAGTTTCAAGAAAACTACGAACGGTAAATGCTATGGTATGTATATCAACACGTAATGAGACTAAAGAACAATGTCAGGAATTTATAAAAGAAATATTTTATCCTAAATATTTGAATTTAGGTGATGCACTCGCTCCGCTAATATATATACTAAAATAAAGAGAGTACAGAAAGCATTGTATGATCCTTGCCAAAGAATGACACGGAAAACTATGAATTATTCCACATTATTTTATCCCCTTAACGAAAATGGCAGCAGGTGCATAAGACAGCACTATGCACTTAACAGGAAACTACCGTAAATCAATTTTCATAATTTTCATGCTTTCATTTCCATTACCCCTACAATATTTATCTAATTTGACATCAGTTCTAGGTCAAATGAGATTATATTAAATATAATAGCCAATTAAAACTCAAAAAATATATACAAATAAAAAACCGTTTGAAATGTAAATATTTCCGGAATTCTTCTGGCTATTCTTAAAATGATGAGACGGAAGAAGAAATGCATCATTAAAAGAATTAACGGTAGTTAAATGGCCATATTTAATTACAGAAAATAGAAAAGTTTAGCATGATTTTAAAAAAATTGATTGTCAAGTATATATTTCATTGAATATAAGGATCCTTAGGAGGAAAGAATTAATTAAATATAAAATTTAATTTTTTTCAGAAGTGCATTTATTGAAAGAAAATAAACTATTGTTATTTTCATCATTTAAATAGCTTTGAAAATAATTGAACTATATAGAGAAAAATTCTACCTTTAAATCATACAGAAATTGACAGAAAATTAGAAAAATTCATAATACAATGAGCGGAATGACATAATAACAAGTTTGCTTTTTTATTAACACAGACTATTAGTATTAACATTCATTTGGAGCAGGCAGTTCTACCATTATTTTCCAATTATCTGTTAAAAATGAATCATTCATTTTATAGCAGCAGAAATATATGACTGTCAAAATTGCAACTTAAAAATACTTTGTTGAAGACTCTTTTAAGAGACCAAGTTGCATAAAATATTAAAAGTTTTCGCGAGAATAAATCCTAGCAAGCCAGCTGATCACCAAATGTGACTAATTAGAAATATAAATTAATGTATAATGTATTTATAATACAATTATATTCTTGGAATTTAATTTATTTGTAAAATTCCGACAATTTAATTAGTTTATAAATGTCTAGTACTTTTCGTATAACATTTTCTCATATTTGAATTCAGTAAAATTTTGTAATTAATTTTATTCTTCTGTGATTGGTATTTTACATGAGGAAGGAAGGAAGAAAGAAAACTTATTTATACATTTCAAAACTGAAAAGAAGCAAAAAAAAAATTACTTAAAGTTTGGTTTAAGAACTTAAAATTATTTAAATCTATTATGATTATATTATAATTCATGATTATTTGTCATATTGTCCTGAATATAAAAAATGGAAAGTATAGATATCATTGGATTTTTTAATATTTTTTTTTTTCTTATTTAAAAACAATTTGAAAATTTTTGCATACATAAAGTAATCATTTTGAATAAAAGAAAAATATCATAACTGTGAAAAAAAAATCAAATTATTTTCATTTAATTTTTTGATAGTCTTCATAATATGTATTGCCCTAATCACACTTCAATATTGCATTTATCTATAAAAAAGGAGAAATTGTTTTCATGTGTGCATTATTGAAAGTATTATTTCATGTTAATACGATGTTTATATTCTGCCATCCAGTAATTCTATGTTTATATGCTGCCAGCTTGTAAGGCATACATGGAGAAAAATTATCTTCAAAGTGATGTGTAAGAGAACCGTTAAGCCCAAAGACTCCTTTAAATAATTGTTTGTGGGATTTATCAGAGTGTAACAGCTCGCAAAACCCCATTTTTTTCTAATCATAATTTTATTTACGAACTTGGCAAATATAATGACTTCTCTCAAAACCTTCGCATAATATAATTGCTCAAAAACAATTTTTTACTTCTCGAAAATTCAAAAAATAAAATTTTCTTTGGTATTAAATTTAATTCTAGAGAAAAATTTGAATTTCTATCGTATCAACAGGTGATAAAAAATTAAACAAATATCAGATTATAATATTCAGCATAAAAGTTTTGAATCGCCTTTAAATTAATCGAAACGCTTTAGTTGGTGTGCGACGCTAAAATAAAATTAACGTTAATCGTTTCATAACGTAAATATAGGATTTAATATTTCAGTTTTTATTTTAGAGACTCAAGATATTTCATTTTTTGCTTATTGTTGTTATTAAATAAAATGCTATTTCGTAAAATACAGTAAAGAAAAAAGTGATTGATTTTGATTGCATGAACCACACAGGAAATATGAAATAAACTCACAGGCATAGTTGGAAACTTATAAAATGTAAGGTGACAGGCATGATTAAAAACACATTTTTAATAGTTGTCTCATTTGGAAAAATGACAATGATTCTCCCACTGATATGACGCATATTCATTGATGAATCGCAATCATTCTCCCGCTGATATTAGAAATGGTGTTCTTATTATTTCCAGTAAAGTTTAAAAATCCGTTATGCGTCACAAACCGAGCTTTCTTACGCTTCATGAGAAAAATATATTTAAACGAAGTTAAAGTGAGTTTATTAATTTAACAAAAAATGAAGGAAAACTTATTTATTTCTGCATTTTTTGTGCTGTAATTCAAAAGTATTCATACCATTGAAAACAAAAAAATTTTTCTTTTAATTTCTGAAATAAATTTCTAGCCTTTTTTTGTGAGTTTAATTAATAACGATTTTTTTTATTTACTACTCTTTCAGCCAACATTGTCATTGTTAAAATATCTTTTTTTCCAAATATGGCAGTTTTATAATTTATTATATAAGTGCACAAATCTTTCATCAGATCTTTATTGTCTTAAACTTATTTTTAGAAAAATTTTAATTCTCCAAATCATAATTATCCCATTAAAATCAATTGAATTCATAACATACGATTGTTTTCTTATTTTTTAAACTAAGAACATTTCTGTTTACAAATAAAGAGAAAATGTATTTGTTTATTAAGATTGAAATTTTATTAAAAAAAGCAATCTGAAGCACTGAAATGACGCTTCTTATTACTTTAATTATGAAAATTCTCATTAATGTAACAGAAAAAACACATTACACCTTGAACAATTCAATACTCGATGTCTGTTTTAAGAGACAGAAAAATAATTAAAAGAAAATAAATGATAATAAAAAAATTCATAGTCTTTCCAATTATCTGAATCTTTCCATAGGCAAAATAGATTACGCTCTGAAACTATGTTAACAGGAAACTATATTTAATCAAGACAAATTAATCTCAGAAAATTAACATCCGTGCACATCAAAAAAGAAAATATTCAAACTCCAGTATTGATTTCTATAGTTTGGAATAAAAATGGTTTAAGCTCTTTGTTAAATCGCAAGTATTATTTCATTTCTGTTAGCAAACTTCCATGAAAAAATTGTTGATTAAAATTAACCCCTACCATGACTTCTGAATATGCAAGGAAATTAATTAGTTTGTCTTTGCAATATTAGTACTACAGCAAAACCCTTAACATTCAACCCTTATTATTAGTGAAATGAAAACAACCAAAGAACTTACGCCAAAATTCTCCTGAATATGTTAAAGGATAAAATAATTCTAATAAAAAAGTATATGGGTCCAAAGTACGAGTTACCGATAAGAAAGCAATTACAGAACATTTGGCTAACCAGCATGGTTCCACTAATCAGGAGAAAGCTGTGTTTTTTAGGCTCTTTTTTCCAATCTAGCTCCGCTTAATTTTCTCTGCGAGCAAACATTGTAGTACCCAGTGTCAAATACTGATTACAGTTTCGAGAGTTCCCGTAATTTGAGTCAGGTTTCAAGCAAAAGTGCAATGAGTCAGTTTGCACATGAATTATTTTCTAATTAAAATGTACAGATAAGATTCATCCAAAAAAATGTCACGCATGCATATTAGAGATTCGTAAATGGAAAGTCTCTTGACGATGGTTAAAAAAATGGTAAAAGTATTAACTGAAAAAAGAAAATTTTAATTCAAAAATGCATGTTGCGTTTGGTTGGTTGGAATGATGTTTTCAATGGGAAAATGTTTAAATTACTTTGTTGTAAAAGAAATTACAACAAAATTTTCTGCTAGCTACATGTGTTTAGTAAATCCCCATTGTGTCACATCATTGAGATGTTACTGTTTTTAGTCCCAACAATCCTAGGAAGTCCTTTTTTAAGATTCATTTAATTTGGTGGCAATAAACTTCAAAACTGATTTATTTTATTATAAATTTTATTATAAGAGAAGACTTGATTTATAATGTTTAATAAGAAATAAAATATGTATATAGAAATGAGTAGAGGTTTAATTCATTTCAATCAAACCCCATTAACTAGTAAAACTATTGAAGATATCTTGGTAAAATATGTAGGAAAAATTTCTTAAATGAGTGAAGAATTGTTGTTTTATGTTGTTGACTCAATGATAGTGATATTAGAAATAATATTAAGCAAAATATCAAATTTTAAATTTTTTGAAAAATTTTCTCAATACATTAACATTTGAATGTAGAAATAAATTCTTTTCATCAATGATTGAAATTATGTATCTTTAACACCACTATTTTAGATTATTTTTAACAAATTAATTCTCCGTACCTTTAAGTATTAAGGGATCATATGCAAATGGAAATTAAAGATTATTATTAGGTTCGTATTTCTTTTTATCAGAATTAGTATTGTTTATTGAAAAAAATTGGTATTAAATCATTTACCTTGAAATGAATTTATAGTTTTTTTGGTGTTTTTATACTTTTATAAGTTAAGGTTGCGAAAGATTTCAAAAATTTCTTCCGAAGGTTTTGATTGCGATTTATGGTTATAGTCATGTAAGAAAACACAAGTATTTTGCTAGGTAACTGCTTAGGACTGTTCAGTTCAAACTTAAAATTTCGGGGATAATTGGCAATGAATGCTTCGGATAAAAATGTATTAGAAAGTTCATCAATATTAATATCTAAAATTTAACCTTAGATAATATGAGACTACTGGCCATCATTCATTAGCACAAAAATATCGAAGAGCTGGAAATAAAAATAATCATTTAATTAAACTAAAATTCTCATTCGTAGACCACGCAATGAGTCTTATTGCAATAAACAAATAAAACTATTACAGTATAATATAATTTACTAATCAATACTTTCTTTATTTATTTAACAAACTAAAATCTTTAAGAATTCAGTATACTTAAATGATACCAAAGAATAGATAACATACTTATTATTCCAATTTCGAAACTGAAAATTCTGCAATTTCTAAAAAAAGGAGCATTAAATCAACAGTGTCATAATTTGAAAAATTAATGAACGAATTAAACAACTTGTTGCCTAGCAACCAGTGTCATCTGTCTCAATTTTTCTGATTAAAAAAAAGAACAATGATAAAATTTTCTGATTTTCTGTTTGCATATGTTATGGTTATAAGACTATAAGACTACATTTTCACGCCAGATGTGATAAAGGTGAAATATTCATCGTTGAGTGAAACATTCTGTTATTTTCTTTTCCTGCAAAATTTAGAAATTTGAAGTAACTGCTGTTGCTTATTAAGGAACGATGTTTTGTTCAATATATTGACAGTTATTTGAATCATATAACAAATAATCAATACAAACAACACAATCACAAATTGTTTCAAACTGCTTCCAACATGCATGCAGACAAAATCTTCAGCGTAGAAATCATTGGCATGGAACCATTAAAGTTTTTTCCACAATCAAGAAATGTAAAAGGGTGCGGTATCAATGATGTTAATAGGTTTGCCAACTTAAATAACGACACCGAATTGCAAGCGGCTATAAAAATTTCGGCATATATTTTTTTAAACAAAAACAAAACGATATAAGGGTGGATGCACCAAAATCCTTTATCAAAGAAACAATCGAAGCATAAGAAAAAATTTCGACATTATATACCATCCATTCATATTGCAAGAGATGAAGAATCTTAAGCCTTGTTTGTATACAAAGACGTGGATTTTTCCAGTTCATTCGATCTCCAGCATTATTCACCAATTTTAATTAATTTTTATTTGCCAAAGTAATTAAAAGAAGACAAAACTTGGTAATTATATAACGGGTCTTTTTCCCCATCATTCATTGTATACATTAGTTTCTTAATTTTTTAATTTGAATTCTGCAAAAATAAAAAAAATGTATTTTTTTCCTCCAAAAATTAATATGACCGCTTAAGTTATCATTCCATATAAGTCGACAAAAGTGGTTGATACTTTGAGTGACGAATTAACAAGGTTTTACGGCAGTGTTTCTCAACCTTTTAGTATTCACGGCCCAATTTTCAATCATAATTTTCATCGCGCCCCCCTCCCCCACCGCATACAATAAAATGTATACAATAATAATGTATTTTTAGTATTTTGGCGCTAAACCTACACTATAACCTTAATTTTAAACTTTACAAATCACCAAGAATACGGAAATTTATTGACGTTTTGCAACATCGATCTCAATATTAAAAAAACAAGAATCCTATGCCTTTTTGTTGCTCTTGCGTCACGCCATGTCGGGCATTCTCACGGTTTCGCGAGAAGTTCCAATTTGTCTGGTCAGCTTAAAAGTTAAGTTAGGAGCGTGCGCAGGTGAACAGATGTTTTCTTATAGGGAGAAGGAGAAAGTTCTATGACACCAATTTTAATTTCAGACAATCTTATTCGAGTCGATCCTTCTATCGCTATTGAATCTATTCTGAATGTGTATGTTATGTATATTTTCGTGTAATTGCAATTCACCGTATTAAATATTCACGGCAGCAGACTTATGCAGAATCATGGATAAATTTTTAAGCGGGCGTAAGCGAGCATTAGACGATAGACAAGCATCAACAAGTACATAGACGAGCATGACCCCGAAAATAAAATGAAGAAAATATTCTCAAGAATACTTACATTTTGGACTCATTAATACTGAAGTAAATGAAGAAGAATGGGTATCATTTGCTCAAAAATGTTGGTGGCAGACAGCATGAAACCTAATAAACTTAAACGACATTTGGAAACGCTTCATAGTGAGTACGTAAACAAACCCAGAGAATTCTTCGAATTAAAATTAAAATAATATGAAAAGCAAAAATCATTAAAAAAACTTTGTCTGTGAATGAAAAAGCTTTAATTGCCTCTTACAAAGTTTCATATAAAATAGTCAGATGTAAATGGCCTCACACCATTGGTGAAGAGCTGATTTTGCCAGCCGCAATTGAGATTGTAGAAAATTATGTTTGGAGATAATTTTGCAAAACAACTGCAGTCTATACCTCTTTGAAATGATACTGTTGCCCGTCGAATTGCTGATATAGCTGAAAATGTAGAGTGTCAGCTTTTGTCGAAGTTACGTGACAAATTGATTTCAATACAACTCGATGAGGCAACAGATAGTAATAAAGATGCTCATTTCATTGCCTATTTTAGATTTTGTGATGATTCGTCAATAGTAGAAGAATTACTTTTCTGCAAAACAATAGAACTCAAAGTAACAGCACTCGCATTATTTGCAATCTTAAATGATTTTATGAATGAGGCAAACATAGAATAGAAAAATTGCGTCGGAATATTCGCCGATGGTGCTCGTTCAATGTCCGGAAGATTCCAAAGTATTCAAGCACTTGTGAAACAAAAATCGCCACAGTGCTTCTGGATACATTACATGATCCACAGAGAAGCTTTGGCTTCTAAAGAAAGGAGTCCTGGTTTGAATATTGTGTTAACTATGGTTGTAACCGTAGTAAATTATATAAAAATGAGAGCCCTCAAATCGAGAATCTTTTCCACACTTTGTAAAGACATGGGTGAGGTACGTTCAGCGTTACTATTTAATTGCGAGGCAAGATGGTTATCACGAGGGAAATTTTTGCAACGTGTTTATGAATTAAGAGAAGAAATCGGCATTTTCCTTGAAGAGGAAAACATACCGGAAGCTGTGAATTTTCGCGATAGTTTATTTGTGATGAAATTGAGCTACATGGTCAACATATTCGAGAAATTAAATAACTTGAATCTTCAACTGCAAGGAACAAATACACATATATTGGTTTTTTCAATTTAGTTTAGTTATATTAACGTCCCGTTTTAAAGCAACACGAGGGCTATTTGGGGACGGACCTCGCAATTTTGAACCATGGTCAGATGACGAGGACGACCCCTCTCCACACCAGCGGGAGGACGTTTGGCCTGACAGATTTAATGTGCAGGAGACCCCATCACACGTCGGCTCTTCGGTGAAATCGAGTCTCGAACCTGAAACCCTCCGGTTCCGAAGCCGAGACCTTACCACCAGGCCACCGCGGCCGACATATATATTGGATACGAGGGAAAAGTTAATGCTTTTTGTAGGAAATTGGAATTGTGGAGCAGAAATTTAAAGCAAGAAAACTTAACAATGTTTGCAAATTTGAATGATTGTATTAAAACTTACAAGGCTGAAGAACAACATGTTAAAAGTTGTTTTTTGACCATTGAAAATCCTTTAGCAATGCTAGCAAAGAATTTTAAAAAGTACTTTCTTGCTCACGATAAACTGATATCAAGTTACAAGTGGGTGACTGATGCATTTCAAAATACTCCCGAAGGACTCTCAATTGAAGAGGAAGAAATCTTCATTGACTTCACGGCAAGCGGCGAAGCCAAAACACAATTTAGTAATAAATCTTTAATTAAAATTTAGTAATAACTCTCTGAATTTTTAGCAGGAGTGGATGATGAGTTTTCTGCAGTAAAAACAAGGGCATTTTGCATTCTACTACCATTTGCAACATCTTACCTTTGTGAAACTGGATTTTCTGGGGTGGCTTCTTTGAAGACAAAATATAGATCTCAGCTAAATATAGAAAAGGATTTTCTATATTTAGCTATTTTCTATTTTTAGGAAGCTATCTATTTTTAAAAAGATAGTCTATTTCTAATAATAAAACCTTCTTCGAAAAACTTTGCTCTGCAAGACAGGCCCAAGGAAGTCACTAATAATTATTAAATTTGTTTTTAATTCAGTAAATTGTTTTTATTTAATAAGTTAATTATTAAATATGTCAAAATGTATTTTGTTTTGTATGTGTGTGTTCTTTCTTTTCAGTCAATTAATCAATTTTTTTAAATATCATTTTCTCTTGGATATGCTCGCGCCCCCCCATTCATGTTCTCGCGCCCCACTAGGGGGGCGCGCCCCACAGGTTGAGAATCACTGTTTTACGGTATTCCTAATGTGTGCAAACTGAGTTAATGGTTTTTTGCTATTCTTTTAAGTATTTAAATTAATAAATATTGTAATGACATTTTTAGTTTCATTTTTAACATTCATAACATTTTAACATAATGGCATTTTAATTTTTTACTTATTTTTAGAAACACAATATATTTATATCTTCTTTAAACATCTATATATTGAACAAATTTTGTTAAAAAAGTTGTAAATATATTAAGCAATACAAAAAAATGTTGATCAGTCATTAATAAGCATGGAAAATCTCAATATAAAATTCTTATATTAATTTAATTTTATTAGTTTACTGAAAAACAAGCTTGAAAGCGTTTATTTCATTTTAATGACATTTTTGGCAATTTTTTCATGTGTATTTGTGTATTATCATGTGTTATGTGTATTTGAAAACAAATCTTTATTTTTTTAATTAAGCAGTTTTATTTATGGAGTTAAATTATTTTTTTAAGTAACAAAAAAACTTTTATTTATTGTTTCAGCTACTTTTAATTTTATTAAATTTTGTGTTTTGAAGATATTGTTCATTTAAAATACAATGAATTTTCATTCCTGCTTTAAAAACCAATTTACAGATTTTCTGAAATAGCTGTTTTCTTGGAATATTTTTGTTTTTTTAAATTACATTTTCAAACACCATATAGAATTTTTCACATTTAAACAATAATATTTATCGAAAGTAAAATTCTTTCGATGTTTCCACTAATATTAATGTTTTAGGATTAGTTGCTTTTTACATTTAAAGCAAATGATAAAAGATATATTATTTTCGATTCAAAATAAATATTTGAAATTTCGTATTTTTATTTTAAATCAATATTTGTGAAACTAAATTATTATTTTTTCCAAAGAAATAAATCTACCTGGAAAATGAACCACAAAATAAGATTTTGTAATAATGTAAATTTTTAGAGCTTTCAATATTTGTAATGATTTTCTGAAAATTAATTCAAACCATTCATTTTTTATTGATAATTTTTAAGATAACATACACAGTTATTTTTTAAATCTTATTTATTAAAGTTGATTGGCTATTAAAATTTCTCTCAGAGCGAAAAATGTAAATCTTCTATTGTGGAGCAGTTATAATTTTAAACATACATTTTAAGATATTTTTATATGAAATGAATTTTATATGATAAAAGCTAATTTTAGTGATGAAGGAACTCTGATTTCATTTTGAATATATTAATAGGAAAAATAAAAGCAAAATTAGAATTTTTAGATTAATTGTCATAATAAATTCAACATAATAGCATTTAAAATAATTTTTCGGAAATTAAAAATCAATTTAATGAAAAAATTACATTCTCAAAAAGATATTTCAATATTATGTAAAATAGCTTTTGTGTGCCTGCGTCCTGGCATAGGAGAAGTGTATCTTATACGTGATCTGGGCGTCCTCGGTTCGAGTCTCTGTTCGGGCATGGCTTTTACTCTTTGCTCTATCTGTGAATGTGCTCCCCTGTAAAAATGAGTTGAGCAAGCGAAGGGGAAGCCTGAAGTAGCTAAGTGTACACTTAGCCCTAGTTGGTTCTATTAAAACAAGAGGCGTACCCTTGGCTTGAAATTTCTGGCTTCGCAATGATTTGGTCTATGGCAAGTGCCATTAGAAACAACAGCATACCTTTTGTGTAACAATTAAATACAAATTTTGAGATCTGATATGTAATGCAATTGACTATATCAAAACATGATACCAAAAGTGAAGCATACATTCAAAATACATAGTTTTTTCAGCAAATCATAATTTTCTTCTTTGCATATTCAAAAAAATACATGATTTCAAGTATAAACAATTAATTTTAATGCTGTCCCATAAAATATAAATATATTAGTTCCTCAAAAATAAGAATTAAAATTCCGTATTGCTTATTATTCTATTAGTTGGTACCACCGCAGAAAGGCAACTAAAAATAACTGATCCATTACTAACGAATAGAGATCCTTAAAGATTATGTTAGAAAGGTAGTCTAACAAGACATTTATCCGACAAAATCCCACAAACAATCTTATAAGTTTCCTATTCAGTTGGGATTGAATTTCTATTTCGGTATAACATTCTAGGTGGAATTAAGCCTAGGTGAAATCAAGTGTATAGGCTCAAATGGAAATCTATTTCAGTCAATACAAAGAAAAGAAACGGTTGTGTTTGCAGGTAAACTCTATTAATATATTTTTATCCTGGTTTCAGACCAAATTCAGAGATCTTTTGTAATATTTACTGACGCATTCTCAAAATTATAAGCTTACATTAACATTGCTTACAGAATAGTTTTCGATTATTCTTA
>JAPMOQ010048154.1:2432667-2478808 GCA_026543055.1 Argiope trifasciata
AAAGAAATGTCTGATTGTTCTCAAAGGTATTCTTCTCGGTTTCAAGTTCGAAGTTTACTACGACAAACTGAAAACATGTTCTGCCGAACATTCCATCAAAGCTTTAACTCTTTAAAGAATGTTAGAACATTTTTTTTAGTTCCTTCGCCAATCCTATTGACCTGAGTGGCAAGAGGAGACACAAAACCACTCTGTCTTTAACAAAAGAGTGACACATTATCTTTTACCGAAAGAAAAGACTGAGGTGAAAAGATTGCACAAAAATAGAATTTTTACTCAATGCCTTTCATTTTACTAGGAATTCTTGTGAGCAGAAGTGAAAGGAAACGCCGAGAGTTATTGAAAAACTGTGTGATTTATAATATGCCACAGAAGATATTTTTTTTTCCGTTTCTGAACTGCTATATATTATCGGAACTCATTTTTTTAAAAAAGAAAATTGTTTTCTAATAGATAAACTTTCAGATATTTCCTGGTGAAATGCATAATATACTAGTCTTCCTCCGATAAGATATTGAATTTATTTGTACAATGGCACACAAACTTTTTGTGGGGGACGCTTTCTAATATTTAGTAAATATATAGATTGAATTTAATGCTACATTGTATTTCATATTTATTTAATATATAAAAAATATATTAGAAATATCCTAATATTAGTGACAGTAATAATATATCCTACTTTAATGCTTTTAATTTAGTTAATATTACTTAAACAGTTAACTGTTTCGACCTCTTCAGAAAATGCGCATCTAAATTGTGTCGCAAGAGTTTAGCAATGACGAATAGTAGTTATCAAATGTGTAATATGAATTGATTTTAATTTTTTTGCTTCAATAATCACGTTTATTTATTTACTTAAACTAAAATACAATTTAAAAATATTTCGAGGCTGAATTGAAATTGAAGGAACAATTAAAAGATTATAGCGCGTTGTACCATTCTTTGCTTAAATAAAAGAATAACTTTGTAATAAAAGAATTAATAATAAAAGAATTTTTTTATGTTTCTTTTTGTTTATATGCAAAAATTTTATGTTAGTATGCATATAAATAAAAAGGAACAAGAATAAAAAATCAAATTGCTGTTTAAGAATGATATTGAGCAAAGCATGGTACAACATGCAAGGATGTTTTATTTTACTTCTGTTTCGATCGGACCTCTAAATATTTCAAATTCTTGAATTTTTTTGTAAATTTTTGATATAGACAGTCACGAGGCTATTGTTTGCAAGATCGTCAAGCTTTTCTGATTTTTATGAAAAGATTACGAGTAAGCTGATTATTGATAAGCTTTAGAACTTATTGGTTTTAAATTAAGCGCCAGATAAACTTGCTAATCTAGCCCATGTTTATGAATCGAGAAGATTCAAATTCTCGATCGTTATGTATCCAAACAATATTTATATCTTGCATTTTGAGGTAGATCATACGCACTTTTTATTGATTTTTTTTCATAAGGAACAAATGTTTTTATTTCATTAAGAATTAATTGTGACAGTTTCTCCCACATTATTTTGTTAAAATTCATTTCGAGGATAAATATTTCGAAGTTCTTTTATTTTATCATTGATTCCAATTGATTTGAAAATCAAATATTTGGGATATTGTTCCTTTATTTATTGAAATTAGAGAGCGATATGAAATTAAAAGTAAGTAAAGCAGGAAAGAAACTAGCAGAAGCTTTTTCTTAAATATCAATAATTTATTATTTTGAAACTATTATCTCAAAGATCTGAAATAAAAGCTTAGAATACAACTCATTATCATATTATTTATTTGAAGTAAAGCAAGATTTTACAAAAAATCTGGAATTAAAAAAAATTCAAAATCAAAATTGAAAATTGATTTTAATTAGTGAGATAAAAGAGATTTAATTAATTTAACCCTGCTATAAAATCAGAAATAAAATTTAGATGTTCATAAAAATATATAATACAGAGATATATTCACGAAACTTCTTTACATATTTGGTAAATAATATAAATATGTATTCCTAGAGGGATTTAGGTTTATTCTTATTTCGAAGGACTATTTTTCAATTTATATGCAATATATCGTTCGGGTAAATATACCCGATTGAAAAAATAAATCATTTAAATTTATTCATTCAAGCTCAACTTTATTTGGTTTCATAAAAAATAAAAGAATAACAATAGTTATTGTAATTTATACGTTTTTGAAACCTATTTCGTTGGTTTATATGTTTGGTCATATGACAAGAGAATACATGCTCGTTCAAAAAGTAAGAATGACAGGAAGTTGAATTATTTGCTTTTATTGTAACGTTTCTTTTTTTCTACTGTATTTTATTTTCTCATAAATTGTTAAAAGTTGTAACCGTGAATGCGAAAGAAAATGCAGCAAATTGTATAAATTTGAAATACGCTGATATAGCTAAACTAATAGAAGATTTTGACAGCGAAGTGAAAGTTCTAACAAAGATTTCTGAATCTGAAAAAGTTCTGATAACGATATACAATAAATGTACCATAAGAACAGTGTTCAGTCCAACAAACGTGAAATTAAGGGGAAGTTGGATCCGCCGCCACATTTTTCTCCAGGGGTCATAAAATAGGTAATAGCAAGGATAACAGAATTAAAAATTGCATTTGAGATAGTATTCAATTGAATGAAATAATGAGAAGGAAAAATGAATGGAATGAAATAAAAATGACTAATATTGAAGGAGAACAAGTTGATGAAAGAAAGTGAAAACAATATCGCAATCAAAACGTTTCAAGCATATATTAGTTTATAATTGTTAGCTGGTGTTTATAACTGTCAGATATATATTTCGTGTCCTCGAAATATTTTGCACCATATCTAGAGTTATTCATTTTGATAATAAATCAACTCGTCAAGAAAGAAGAAATTAGGATAAAAAGTCGCAATTTAGAGATACCTGGGATGAGTGGAAAAAAAATTCAACCAAAATTATGTAATCCGAATGCAAATATTAATGTAGATACGCAATTAGTTGGAATTCGTAGCTGAAGCTCTTTCGAACAGTATATATCACGAAAGTCATCTTATTATGAGGTTAAAATGTGGAATTCATGTAACAGTAACACTTCTTATAGGCTGAAAACGCAAATTTAAACTCGATAACGTACCATCGGGGATTTCTAAGAATACTCATTGTATGCCAAACGTGCAAAATGTGAGTTCTGCCGATAAATCAACGGCAACAAAACCAATATGTTTTGCTACAATTGTAAAAATCACATTTTCAAATCTCATGTAAGATATCACCGTTCAAATGGTAAATAAATTTATGTTTCAATTTCGAATAATTTCTGTTATTTTTATTGGGGCTTTATATTATTAGATCAATTTTTCAACTTTCATTACTTATGTTTAAACCATTTCTTAAATGGCTTAAGTCTTATATTTGCCATTGACTGCAATAAAGGTTAGTTTTCTTAACCGGGTCATATTGACCGGAACGCTACATACATAATGAAACAAGAACAGAAAAGTATGGTTATTTAAATTTTAACTGTCAGATGCTTTCAAAAATATAAACTGAGTCCAATGTCGAAGTGCTTTGTGTACTTGAAGATTTTTTCAAGTAATTATGTTTAAATTAAGCAGCGTTTATTTTGAGATTAACCTTTAAACATTAGAATCTGGTTTAAATGTTGTTCAAAATTTCCCATAATCTAATAAGTTTCAATGCCTCTTGAAAAGTGATGATTATATCATTATTAACTAAAATTTCACCAGAAATTCTGAAACAAAAAATTGCAATTGAATACACAAAGAGTTTCCCGTTACAGAACATATAGAAAAATTGCAAGTTAATTTCAAATTTCAAAAGTTACAAACATGTAAGAAAAATATTCTCCTTTATGAGATTAATTTCTAAAAATTAGGATTAATTTAAATTGTTACTTCCCTGTAATTTTGCTTCCCAGCACGAAAATTTTTTTTATAAGAAAGTATGATTTAGTCATCTGTGTTGGATGCTGCCAGATGGTGCCTCATTGAGCCCCAGAGATAGGCTACAAAATGGATAATACTTGAAACATTGATTATTTTATTGATACGTATATTAGGTACCTATATACGTCCAGATACGCCCTGATTTGCCCAGATGCTTCTAACCCCCGGGAACTATAAAATGTCGACACTCTCAAGCACCGAGTAGTTGTAAATAGTCGTCCTGAATAGTAGTCGGAGTTGTCGAAAGGCTATAGAAGCATCGGTGGAATACTAAATTGCTGAGTTCTGTATCCTGCTGCGTGTATTAGCCGGTCGTGTGAAGTAGTGAGTAGGCAGCAAAAACGAGAAAAGACAGAGGAATGTTTCAGCCGTCTTGAGATACCGTAGAAAGTGTCTCTGAGTATCCCTTCTCTTGCTGAATAATGTTTGGCTGCTTTGTGTGCTATGGACACGGTTACTACTTATGGGATGCTTTTAACATTATTGTTGTACTGTGCTGACGTGTGTTCTTCTTGGCTGTAAATATTTGTTGTGTTATCATGTTTTCTTGTAAACAACTACCGTCGTTGTTTTTCTACTGAGACCTGCTGATTGTGTTTATCTCAAAACAAACACCAACTTCGAACACGTTCTGGTTCCATAAAAATATATTAAAAGTAATCAATAGTATATAATGTGTGAACTTTTTATAGAATATCAAAGGGAAAATATTAGACACATACTATGATTTATTTTTCTAGGTGAAAAGAACAAGAGAAATATTAGAGTTGACGTAATAAATTGGATTTAGAAAAAAAAGTATTCAATAAATATTTTCTGATTTTTTATATCCTTTCCAATATGATATCTTTTATTTTCTTTATTTGCTTAGTTCCCTTATATTTGTTAATGATTATTTATATCGAACAAAAATATCGTATTTCCTTCTTTGAATCAGAGTTTATCAATTATAAAAAAATTAGCTTTAAAAGAAAATGATTTTGTCATTGTATGAAGAATTTTATAAAATTAAATTTCTGGAGATATGCTCAAAAGAGTAAGCGATGCATTCTACGTTAAATATACTTGTAGTTTCATTCCCAATGAGATATAATTCTTATGTCTTGAATGCTTACACATTTTTCAGTTCCTATGATATGCATTGTTACATCTATCATTAATATTTATTTTTTGGAACTTTACGATTTTATGAATTTTATTTTCATCCACGGATGTATTTTTTCTTTTTAATAAGCTGATAGAAGCAGTCTTCCTTCTTTTAAATTTTATGGGATTCTAGTGATTCAAAATCATCGTTGAAGGTACAAAATTTATTGATTTGTTCTTGGATATGATTGCTTTAAATTATAACTTTAATTACATTCATGGAGAAAAGTAAAATTTAAATCATAATATCATTTTGCGTATTATCCATAACAAAGTATTTTTTAATTATGAAATTTTAATCCATATTATTTCAATTCTCTTTTGTCTGTTCGATTATGATATACATGAACCAGTATAAAGAATTATATCCCATTACATATTGGCGTCATTAAAACTTTTATTACCTGAGTAACTTATTCCAAGTTGTATTTTGTCTTTCGTTACATTGTAACATTTCTGGCCTAATTGCACAACTAATAACTTTCACCCTTCTGTTTTAACCCTACAAATTAAACATGTATGATGCATTTCAAAAAGTACTTTGATTGCAAAACTATTATCTATCATTGAAAATAACTTTAAAAAAAATTGTTAAAATTCCGAAAATTACGCGCTACAACTAAGTTGGCATCATTAAAATAAAACTGTTTAACTTATAAACTGGTTTAAATATCTATATTATGAAATAGAATTTCCCATCGAAAATGTAAAAATATAATCCAAAATATCGTTTTATTTTTAATCAATAAAATTTATAATTGAAATTTCAAAAATTTTGCTGTGAGACTCATATTTCTATCTTTCAAAATACAAATTCATCAAAATTGACGTCGAAATACCAATTTATCACATATAGTGTATAATACTAATACTCGGAGGCAAAACCTCTTTCATCATAAAAATAGAGGGGAATTTATTGCTAAAAGAGATTCTTTCATTACAAAAGATAAATTTAATTGTATTCCATATGAGAAGAAAACTAAAATCGATACTCACCGAAACCAAATTTCGAATGAATAATTCATTGCAAAAACATTAAATATTAACTTTACCTACAATATTTACTCGAAATGTATGTATGATATATATTTAAAAATAATTTAATTACATAAATACATAAATTCATTTTTTTCCTTTAAATAACAGGCTGAAAAATAAATTTTTGTCTCCCTTTTATGAAAAGCAAATCGAATTATATTCTTTAATGCACTGAAATCTAGCTTTAAACCCAAAAGCAATTTATTGAGTTTTTAAATAAAGTATCTCTTATATTCATTCAGTTGAATAATGAAAGCAATAAAAAAGGAACGAATTTTCAGATTTTGAAAAATTATGCGGGCTCTCTCAACTTTTGCATGAATTCCACGAGAATTAAAAGTACGTGGGCACTCACTAGAAAAGTGTTTTGGGGGAAAGAAAAAGTTTCTGACAATAAATCCTGCTTCTACTTTTCCCGTTCTAGCAGCGTGCGTGTTGTTGCTTTATTTTAAAATCTTATGTTCAGAGCATTTAATTTATGATCTTACGAAGAAAGGCATTTAAATGTAAGTCTCATGCAGTAGAAGTGATAAAGTTTTGTTTTTTTCCTAGAGGAAAGGAATAATTTATTATGCAATGTTTTCCGAAGAAATTCCTCAATGAGAAAATAAACATTTTAAAAAAATAATTCTCATTTGTTATCAGGGACTAACTTTAGTGACTAGTTTAAATTACAACACACTTTTATGGGAAATTCTGCGATTCTTCTTCCAATTTAACTCCTTATTATGAAAATCTTGCATGCTTTATATGTTAAGCATGTGTTTAAAGAGCCCAACGAGCATTCTCTTTAAGTTTTTGAATGAATTTTTATTAAAGCATCAATGAAAAAAATTGCATTCCTTTTACAAATTGTGGTATTTTGATAAATTCGTATCCAAAGTTCATTCTTACCGTATTTTACTTGAGAAAAATGTTTTTAACATGTATTTCGATCTTTTGAAATGCGAATAATTAAGCTTATAATGTGGATTTTGTTTTGTAATAGCAATTAAATGGATGACAGTTACTGTCATAAAATAATCGATTTCTTTGTTTATTGTTGTTAGATAAAATATAATAACTTTGTTCATGATATTTTATCGATATATTTCAACTTCTAATGATTGATTATAGTGCTTCTTATTTTATCGTATAAATTCTGATTTTGTTCATTTTTAGGTTTTTAATTAACAGGAGTAATTATTTCTAAAATACTCGAGCTATTTAAATTTAAATTGAAATATGCAATGGTAAATAACGTAAAATATGAACAATATGGAGTCTTACTCATATGATCTGATAATGATATAATTTCACAGAATATATTCCTGTATATTCAGAATATGTTTTTTTCAATTCGAATCGAAATCTTTAACGGCACTGAAGGATAGCAATATTCTGATGAGTCAGAAAAGATCTAAAATATCATAGAAAACAGTTAATTCAGCGTTTTCTATGCTATTGTATCAGAAATATAAGTGATCACTGTAAATATCAGTTAAAAGATAATTTTTCCTCCTGCTTTTTCTAAAAATTATGTAATATAATTTATCAGAAATAAAGATAAATTATATAATTACTGATGGAAAGATAATATTGTAGTTTTCTATTTCAGAAATAAAGACAATTCTTAAGAAAACTGATTGAAAATACTTTGGCATCCTGTCATTTTAGTAATAAAGGTAAATCATATAAATATCGATATAGCAGTAATTTTGTGTACCACTGTTTCTGAAATTGTGGTTTTGCTTATAAATTCCAATTAAAAGATCATTTGAGCACTGCTGCCTGAAATAAAAATAATACCCATAAATACCCATCAACAATAATTTTGTTTAATGGGTAATTAAACATCAATTTATCCGTCAAAAATACGATTAACTCTTATAAATACCGATTAAATAATCCTTTTGTGCTTTGTTGTGTCAGAAATAAAGCTAATGTATCACACTAAATACGGAAGGGATTATTCAAAAGGTATCATGCGATATTTTTTACAAATATAATGATAAAATGATAAATAAATATGAAATTATGTAAATATATATGTAATTTTGAAGGAAATGAATATTATTACATTTGAAGTAAAACATTCTATATAAATTTAAGCACTTATTTACAAAAACTAGAGACGTTCTAGAGAAAAAAAATGTTAGTTTTTCATTTTTATTTGCAACATCACATGTGTAACTTACCTTAGATTATAATTAATATCTGGGAATTATATTCAAAACTTAAATTTTTGTGTGTAATATGTGAAATTATCTATGAAATTTTACAATTTTTTCCCAACAGTATTTATATAAACAATCATGAATCCAGCACTAGAGCATTCGTCGTTAAATCCGTTATACAACGTATTCTGCATAGCATATCAAGTACTAATTATAAATTTCACTAAGATAGTTGGGTTTTTTTAGATGTGACGGCAATATTACAGTAAAATAATGGAAATGACGTCTCATTATTCAAAAAAGTGCATTGTGAGCTTTAAAATTATAAATTAACATCATTTGCGTGTCAGTAGATTATGGTTTCTAACTGACATAGGGACGAAAATGTCGTTGGAAATAAAAACAAACTTACCTACTGTTTCAAATTGCAAAAACGTGAATTTTTATTCAAATTTATATAAGCATAGTCTGATATCTGAATAATTTGAGCGCAGATATGACAATGAATCTGTAAATTACATATACAAACGAAGAAAAGCAGAAATATACGAGGTACTGAAAATATTATGTTTTACACCCTGCTATAGAGACAACAAGCGCTATCACTCACAAGCGACATGAATGTTTTTGTCATATATAGACGTGACTTATTGCATTTATCAGCAAAAAAATATTCAGTTTATTAAAAGTGCGGAAAAAGGCATATTTTTTCCAGGAAAAAATATTCTCAAAAGAAAAACTACATTAAGGCATATAAGAGTTACAAATAAAAAAAAAATATGAAAAATCGACCTTACAATGACCAGACCTTAGGGATATCCTAGCAGATGTTGATGATTTTTGAAATGCTGTCACACCCTTATACCGCCCTTTCTTCTACCTTTCTTTAAGTGACAGAATGAAAAATAGATTTTATTTCTCTTTTGGAGATCAAAGAAGGTTAATGCTTGCCTCTAATGAACGAAGTCATAAAAGAAGATAAAAATAGTTTAGTAGTAGGAGTATGTTGTTGTCGAACGATAATTTTTGTTACTTTTAGTAAATGAAAAAAAAACCCTATATGGGCTGAAATTACATTCTAACGGCTAGTATATTGAAAAAAGGCTGTATTGTCGTAGACTTAAAGGAATACAATGGGATACTTTTTGACCTGAAATAATATAAATTACATGTAGACGCTATTTGAATATTTGAGAAATATGTACGCATTCGTTATTTTATATATTACAAACACAAACAAAATTTTACATTGATATTATTCCATATTTTTTTAGTTCAGTATAAATTGCATCTGTAACATTATCTTTGGTTAACATAATTTTTAAACAGTTGAATTTTATATACGACATCTGTTAAATAGATTAAAAAATAAAATAAGATATACTAATTTTTAGATTATATAAAATCATGTTGATTATCATCATGTGAATTTAAAAATTTTCAAAAATGTTTAGAAGCTTAAATGTGTGGTGAAATAAATATTTACATATGGTTGCTACTTTTTTTTTACAATACAAAAGTAAGTATATATTTAAATATAATAATTTTCGCTTCTTTTAGTATTTGAAAAAATTATGAATTTAAATCATATTATAATGGCTGATGTATTGAATAATATTGCGTTTAGAATTAAAAGAATATAAAAGGATATATTTCGACATAGAAGGAATCATAAATTACAAGTAGATATTATTCGAGTATATTTAAAAAAAGAGTATTTATGCATTTATTATCTTATGCATCTTAAATATTCAAACGATATTTTATATTGATTTAATTGTATGTTCTCAATTCAATTTTGAATCAATAAGAATTTTATTTTTAATATTACCTTTAGTTCAAAATCAGTTTTAAAGCAATTTAATTTCATAGATGACATCAGTTTATTGGATTCGAAATAAAAATATAATAGATTTATTTTTAGAATACATAAATTCATAAATTATCATCATGAACATTTATATGTTTTCAAAAATATTTAGAAACTCAAAGGCTTGGAGAAATAAATATTTTAATATGTTTTTATAATACAATTTATGTATGTTTTTATATACAATAATTTTTGTTTCTTTTAATACTTGGAAAAACTCTATATGAATTGAAATTGGTTTTATAACAGATGATTCAGTGCAAAATGTTGTGTTGTCTTAGAATTGAAAGAATATACAAGTGCACTTAGTGACCTGGTTGCTTTTATTAAAAGGAGCATTTGTATGCTCGTTACGTTTTGCATCATAAATATTTAAGCAAAAGTTTGCACTGATTGCAATTTACCTTTTTTCAGTTCAATAGTAATTTAGAATTTTATCATCAATTTTAGAACTTTATTTTTTATGATTTTTTTATGAATTTATCTTTAATTAAAAATATTTTTAAACCGGTTGAATCTAAGATATAAATTTATATATATATAAATAAATATATATATATATATATATATACATAAAATTCATGTATATTGAACATTTTATATATATATTTGAATATTTTATACTAAACATTTTTTTCTTTATTACTTAAAAGAATTTTGTGTGAACTGAAATTTTATTATATTTGCTGAATATTGAAAAATATTGCGATTCAAATTATATGCAGGGACATTTAGTGAGCTTGAAGTAGCATTAAGATATAGGTGTAACTATTTGAATACATTTACTAAGAGATAAATTTATGTTTTAATATTTAATGTATTTTAAATTTAAAAAAAATCGTATTAAGTTCATTTTATATTTTAAACTGAAATCAAACTATAAATTTGATTTCAATTTTATTGTAAATTATAAATGAATATGAATTTCATTTTTAATATTATTTTTAGTTAAAAATAGATTTTAAACAATTGTATTGTATAGTGACATCATTTTATTGTATCAGAAAATAAAATTTGATCAATTTATTTTTTAGAAGTATTAAAATTATACAGACTATCATCAAGTGGATTTATAAATTTTCTAAAACTTTTAGAAGCTCAAAGAAATGAATATTTATATATGTTAAAAAGTAATAATAATATTATATGCATACAAATATTATATTCATTCAGTTAATTAGAATGTTTGAACAGCAGTTACTAAAAGCTGCTATTGCTATGAATTGCAGTAATGTAATTTTTTTATATTTAAAGCGTTTAGTTGCCTGAATTACATGCTATTATACTCTCTTAATTTCTAATTAAATTATCTCTTCTACAGTTGAAAGGTAACAAAAAAGAAGGTGACTCATGCAATTAGAGAAATTATCTGAATTAAATGGATACATCTATCCAACAAAAGATACAATTAATAAGGGTTATGCAGTATATATATTAGATGAATGATTGATTATGTTTCTAAATTTCAACGCATATACAATTAATGTGAGGATAGTATGAAGATATAACATACAATAAATAACATTGTATGCAAAGATGTAATGAGGTGCTAAAATTAATACTTCCTAATAAAATAGTTGAAAGTTCCATTCAATTACAAAAATGCAATTTGAAAAAGAAATGCTTTTTTTCCCCTTTAGGATATCTATAAATATATAAGTAGGATGAATAATCAGTCTTATTCCTCCTGTAACCAGTCTCATAAGAAAAATATCAAAACGTTCTTGTAGAATGTCAATGATTTATTTACTCATTTAGGTATGACTCCTAAAATGGTTAATTAAGTTACAATGAATCAAATCAAGATAAATGCATTGGAATTTCATCAGTTAATGAGGGTATGAACATGTAAAATTATTCTTACAACTATTTAAGAAAAAACTATAAATTCCCCAAAACAATTTAATACGTATTAAAGTATTTAAATATAATTTAATGCATAATTCAACGTTTTCTGATCAATATTTGACTTTTCATTACATATCAAGTTTTTCATTGTTAAATGATAATCTTTTCATCAAAACAATTTTTAAATAATTATTTAAAGGAAATACATTTGATATTCTATATATTTTAAATGCGATTCATTGATAAGTATTTACAATTTAATATTCCACCATAATTTAAATGACCGATGTACAGTACCAATGAAACTGAAATAATAATTTTATTGCCTATCTTTAGAAATAATCAAAATCCTGAAAAACTTTTCAGATAATTTATAAAATAAAACAAACTACAGTGGAAAAATAAAAATACTCTTCAATTATAAATATTGAAAAATTATTATTTCACCATAAATTAGTTGATAATATATGTGCAGTACTAAAGAAATTGAAGTATTCCTTTTATCTAATATTGAATGATTTTCCCTCATGGAAAAATCGATGCAACTTTCTTCCATTGATTAATATAAAGTTTTAAATTCATGAAGCTATTTTCATAAAAAATATTCAGGCTCGATTCCTACAACCAGCCATTTGAAATGATGTAGAATGAATAATGAACGTTTTTTGAAAAAGAATATTTTAATGTGAGTCTAAGGCAGCTCATGTTTTTCAATCTTTCTAAAACTGAGCTAGCACATTTCATTGAAAAATGTCTTCGTTAATTCTTTCATTCATGTTTATTTATCTCTAACACTTTTTTCCCTCAAAAAGTTGCAAAAAAAGAACTTTCTTTCAAAAAACATTAACAAATTTTAATTTTTTTTTCTACAAAAAATATGTTTAAATGAATAATGATATTTATAAGACTCTAGAATATATTCAATATTTTTATAATAAAAAATATTTTGAAGATCAGGATAAAATTCACTAAAAAATCAGTTGCATTTTATACTCATTAACTTGCAAATTTTCTTTAAAAATTATTAAAATTCAAATTATTTTACCAGCAATTTCATTAATTAGTGTGCATTTATTATATGACGAAAATAATCAAGCAATAATAATTAATTGAGTTATTAATAATTACTTATTAAATTTTAAAAAATAAATCCTTATCTCTAAATAACGATTTTTTGCATCCTTAACAAAATTATTTGAATTAAATTATCTTAATTTAGGGATGGGAAATTTTGAAGAATAACAATCTAGTTTTATTGTTAATCATGATGTATACTGCAAAAAGATTTGATACAATTGCTTGATTTTATCCATTTTTATTAAGATGCGAGTTCAAATGAATTCAATTCTAACAATGTACGTAGAGGCTTCTCTAAACCATGCATGACTACCACATAGTTCCAACATCAGCTATATTGTCAATCTAATTGAAATGGCTTCTATTTGGAATGCGAGGAAATAAATGGAGGCTTGTAAAGTGGGTTCATGCCATTAACGTGTATCACTTCTTTACGCCCTAATTAATGGGAGATGTATTTATCAAGAAATAAATAGTTACTAATCTGGAAATTTGTACAAGAAACTAGATTATTTTTCTAAGTTCTAATGATTATTAGTAATGAAAAATGTATCAAAAATAAGACACCTATTTATTTGCCCAATACACATTTATGGATTTAATTTAATTTTAATGCAAATCTCGTTACATAATGTCTTCATCTTTTTTATGAAAAATAGTTTTACACAAATTAAAATGGGACTGAATAAATGGATGCTTGTAAAGCAGGTTTATATTATTAACGCGTATCACTTCTTTAATGCCCAAATTTATTGGTTTATTAATTAATGAATAAAAAAGTTCTGATCTTGAGTGCACAACATTTTGAAACAAGAACACTTTCCAAAATTCCAATAAAAATAAAGAGTTATCATGTATTTTAATAAATAATAATATAGCAAAAATAATGACCCTATTTACTTCAAAACCATTATTTATTGGTGTAATTTAATATAAATATATATATTACTTACTACAGCATTCTGTACTTTTACGAAAAAGGGCTAGAATAAATTAAATATGTTGTTTAAATATGATGTTTAACTATTAAATATTTTTTCTTAAATTATTATAAGCAATATCATTGCAATAATTAAATGTCAGTTATTATAAATACCTACTAATAGCAAAGGCGGCTGTGTGAATATGCGTTCATGCATGTTAGAGATCGTCTTCTGCGGGATAGACCACATACTTTAGATGCACCACATTTAGAACAGGTAAGCTTTAAAAATTTTTAACATGAATATTGCAGTATAATTTTTGATATTTTAATTAATCAATAACAAGCGAAATTTTGGCGTTTTTCCACTATAATTCCCGAAAACATCATTGCAACGAAGTAATGTTTACACCATTTTAAAAACTAAAGATTGCATTTTTATGATTGCAGTTTAATGTACTCAGTAAATTTATAGAATTTTGGGAATGAGAAAAGAATTTTTTGCGTAATTTTTAAAATTATACTCTACTTATGAATTAAAATTTTCTCAATAATAGTTTCAGAATATATATCAACAATTGTAACAGATAAGACATTTTTCACTATTAATGTATCCGAACACGTTGAAAAGGGTGATTTTCATGAGATAATTTTCAACAATTCTTTTCTGGAATAGACCAGTCTTTGAGCTATCCAAAACAGGTTTACTTTTGTATCTAAGTTAATTAGAAGTCAAGATATTAATGTTTTCGTAATGATCAGTAAATCGGGTGTATATTTAAATAACCCGAATTACCGATTTGAAGGCCCAAAAACAGGCTAAAAATTTGTATAAACAAAAATTTAGTATTAAATATGGAAAATGTTTAGAACAGAACATTTAGAAAGGACAGTAAAAATTTTAACGTGTTTTGTGGAAATTTGTGCCTAACATGTCTTTGTTGAGCTCTGGATTGTCAGATTAGGGTTATTTATGTCTGTAACATTTATATAAACAACATTTAACAAAGGCTTTATAGAATAACAGAATATCCTTAAGGCTGTTTGTGTGTATCCTAATGTAAATTCAGTCAAATCATTTGCTGAACTCGGAAGAAATAGAAAAAATGAATTTAAGCAATGTTCACTTCCAAATGAAAAAAAAAAAAATACCAGAAAAAATATTTAAATGATTAAAATAGAAAAAAAATATTAAAAGATGTGGAAGAAGAAGGTATAACTTATAAACATGGTAAATTTGAAGCTTTAACGTCCATAATTTATTATCAAAACAAGTTACATAATACTTTAAATGTATTTTTCTCAAATCTGATTTACTCATTTGTTGCTCACCTTAAATCAAATAACTCAAAATGTCATTATTATATTACTATGTATAAAAACAAATTTTTTCAAAATTCAATTTTCTAGGTAATGAACTCAAATGATTTAAATCGAATGAATAGTTTTAATTTTACAGCCAATTGTTGTAATAATAATGTATCACTTTTACTAAACCTTTCATGATAAATCTTTTACTGGTTGTAAAATTTTTATTTATTATTAGAACCATACGATTTTAGTTCATTTTCTAAATAAAACTATGTAGTTTATTTTATCATAAGTTTTGCTGTAATGAGAATAATAGTTTTTGGTGTAACTAATTTGTAATTTTATAAGAATTTGTTTAAATTTATGCTTTTAAATGCCAATTTTGAAAAAAAGTTTTAAAGTGTATTTCAAATATTGATATCCTATTACTAATTTCGAATTATCTAAAATTAATAAAGATGGTCAAAGAATGTTTACATCATGTTTCCTCAAAAAGGGCTCCTAACGTGTCCGGATACATTAAAAATGAAAGGAAAAGTATTTCCTGTAATATTTGAGAAGTTTATGTAAAAAAGTCAAAGAAGAAAGTCAATTTACTGTGGAACAAAAATTTTAAGAACTATGAGTAGAACAGTGATATTTATAATACTACTATGATATCACTGAAATTAATTAATGTACGCAATCAGAGGCCAAGACACTGAACTATTAAAAAATATGGTTTTAATATTTCTCACATGCCTAAAGTGTTTTCTTGGGTAAAACATGAATTAAATTTACAAAAGATATTTAATTGAGTGAATTTTTGGATATTAACTTGGGATCATAACACATGAATACTATCAAAATATTTAGTTAAAAGAATATAGTAATTAATAGCTAAATTTTACGCTTCGTTTTAGAAATAATATGGATATATTAAATGTGGGAGTTGTAGTACTACAATTTGATCCGCGTTATCTAGCATACTTTCGTCAAGGTCCCGCACCTTTAATGTGTTAAGTGTAATCAACCAATAATGTCTCAATGTTTTATCGAAATAGGATGAACGGTGGATATTATATAAAATACGAACAAAATAAATCATAATTTTTATATATTAGATTTCTGTATTCTTTTAGAATTGTAAAATGGGTATGTAATATAATGTGCTTAAAATAATGTATTATTTGGTAATGAAAGAAACAATTTATTGTATCACGTAATTCGTTTAATATTCTTTCACAGTTCTCAAATTTAAGTTTAGAAAATGTTATTAAACTATTTTCTTTTAAAAGTAATTAAACATAGAAAATATATTTATACCATAAAATCGTTAATATAGCTGAAAAGATAATTTTTGGAAATTAAGATGGTGCGAAATGTTTTGTTCAATATTTTTGGTAATTACTGCGAAAAACGCTAAAATTTAATTAAAATTTAAAATCACCAGGGTTGGTCTAGACAAAACGTTTTGGCATAATCTGTAATAAAGTTGTTACATCTGAGAATAACTTGCATATTAACCCTGAGCATAAATATTAATCTTTAACTTGAATTTAGCATTGCTAAAGAATATGAATTTTTGTATTTCTACCGGATTTCTTGAATTTAGCATTTCTATTGTCTCCTCGGCGAGTTATTTGAATATTAATCCATGGTAAGTAAATGCGGTTAAGATTTTATTTTTTTAGATTTTATATAACTGTAATATTTCTATAACCATCCCATAAGTGTAAACAATAAATTGACCAAGTTTTATTTCAATCGGATCAACAGTTTAGGAAGGCATACTAGGCATATAGACAAACATAAATTTTTATTTATATAGATAGATATATGCTGCTGGAGATTTCATTTAATTTTCAAAAGAACAACCCTTGAAAGAACCAATCGACACTTAGTTATAATTATTACTAGAGGAATAAGAGTGGCTTGAGCTGAATAGTGATTAAGTAGTCATGTTCAGGCTGTATCTGTCATAAGTTATATTATGACTGACAAAGTGTTTACATTTATTTTATTTATTTGTTCATTTAAACATTCTGAGAAAAGTAAATAATTTCAAAAGAGTACAGTTTACTTATGTATGAATTATAAACGATCCTGACAAATTAAGCGTCTGTTAAAGTATTGTAAGTTGAATCCCTACACTGTGAGTTATCTCACAATTAGCATGAAAAGATTAAAAAAAATATGTGGAAATAAATTTAATTGGACACAAAGCTCATATCAATATTATAACAACCATCATATTCCATGAGTGCAATTTTCAAAATGAGTAATTAATTTTAGCGCAACTTTTTACATTCGAATTCTTAATTTTAGGAATATTATTTAATTTTTTGTACTTGCAACACATATTCTAATTTTTCTCAATGACTGCATTGTTTCAATACATTATTAAACCTTTTTAAAAGATCTGTTTTGAATTAAATTTAATATGAGAAATAAATGAGTGTTTTTAGCAATGGTGTTACTGAATGGCACGTGATGGTATTTTAAATTTCATATTTTAAATAGTCCTTTTTTAAATTAAGTATTTAAAAAAACAGTTTTATATTAGCTAAGGAAGGTGGTTATTTATTTAAATTAATGTAAGAATATGATGATATTTATTTTCTTTTTCATCTTTTTTATTTATAGTTTGATCGATAAGGAAAATGAGATAAACTAAATAAACATAAGATATTGTTTCTCAAATTATTATACAAGTAAAAAAAATATCTGTGCTTAAGTTATATAGAATAATATGTTTAGAGTTTCTTGGTGTTTGGATCAACATTTTAAGTAATTTTATTAAAGTTAGCAGTGCAAATTCAAAATCATTTTTCATTTTTTTTCTTCGAAAATAATTTGAATGATAAATCTTTTCTCATCATTTTTATTTCCTCATATTTTACTTGGAACAATTTATGACTTTATAACAATTTCAAAGCCAGATTAAAGAACTTTTTTCAACATCAAACAAACTTCCTATGCAGCAAACTGTAATTCTGAATATCTATTCTAAATGACATTTTTAGCTTCTGGGAATATATTTTTCTAGTACACAGAAAATGTATATATTCCAAGATCACTCTTAAAAATATATCAAAGTCATTTTTGAAATATTTTTTGAAGAATGCTCAGTTAATAATAATATTTGTTGTTTTAAAAAAACACAATCCGATTTTGACCAGAAAATAAGCATTTTGTATTCTGAAGTTGTAATGAGATCATGTTTTTGCTGAAAGGAAATAACATCAAATTTTGTTTTATACTGAAGATCAGGACTATGAATAGAAAACTCCAATCTTCACGAATTCAGCAACATATTTCTCTTTCACACTTAGGTAGCTTCTTTCAAACATTACTATAAAACACTATGTTTTTACAGTGGCCTCATTATAACGCTTTCCATCTATAAATTCCACAAAAAGTCAACAATTTTTTCCCTTCAAAAAAGAGTGCTATGACAATGAAACAAAAATTCTCATACTATGCGGATAGTGCAACCTGCCTCTTTATGTCAATACTACCTACAGAAAATGCGTTGCTGTGATTGTTCACAACACCTTCTTTATAAGCAACAATTCCGGGAGTTTGTATGGGTTCTTTTTGAAACATTCCTCGTGTGGATCTCCAAATAAAAGGCAACCTGGCTAGCTGCCAGCCGAATAAGGATAAAAAATATGCGCATATCAAAAGATTTGTGAATCCAAACATATATGATATATAGCCTCTTTCATAACTGGAAGAGGAAAAAACGGAAAACATCAACGCATAAGGGAAATCGACCATAAAGAGTTACATTCTTTATTTGTAATAAACAAAACAACTTTTTTAAAAAAATTAAAAGAATCCTGAACCACCAAAAACAAAACATAAATAGCGATTTGGGGTCCCTTCATAATGTTCTTTTGTGTTGTTTACTTTTTTGTATGAATTTTTTCCCCTTTCATCTTTCTACTCATGTCTGTGGTTTGAAAGAAAATGTTCGCCCAAAGAACCAAAAGAATATGCATACACCATGGTTAAGATTTGTCATCTCAAATGCCAGGAGCAGCTTTTTGAAATTGGAATGTTACTTACTCTAACCCAGAATCGTGTTTCTTTTAAATTTATGATGTGCTTATATCTGTCTCGTGTGCGTTCAAGAAAGAACGTTCGAAGCCTCTGGCTCTTTGGAATGGAACTTTCTTAGAAAAAGCTTCTATTTTAAGTTTGAATCACATTGTTCGCTTCACTGAACGTGGGACAAAATCAAATTTGTGGATGGAATCCATTTTTGATAACGTTAAACATATTTATTTTCAATATACATCATCAATAGATTATTACTTCCAAACAAAAATTACAGAGTTTTATTTGTGATTTCATACATGCGCGTAACAAAAATTTGACAATATATAACGACTGAATAGAAATAAAGGAGAATTTCCTATTTTTTGCATAATTTGTAAAATAAAATACAGTTTCCATTTATGTGATTTTAAGGTAGCCCACTTTTTTGTTGCAAGATATGCCTTTATATACTTATGGCTTTTTTTAATAATTGTGTAACTAAGTTAATCTCACAATCTTAAAACAGAAGCTTTCAACAAAATCAAATTTCAAGAAGATCTAATAATTATTAATATTTCTTTCCTTGAAAGATTTCAAATTTAAATAATTAAAAACTATTCTCAGTTATATATCTAGGAAGTGAAAATGTATTAAATAACAATTATTTAATAATCTATCTTTCTTATAACGAAGTTTCAAATACATTCTAGTACTGCAGTAAATACTCCCCTCCCACCCCCTTTAAAAATGTCTTCACCTTCAAAAATATCAAAATTGGCTTTTATACAGGGAATAATATTCCTTTTGCTAAAATATTTTCATTTCTGTTTTTATTTTTGGGGATGCGTTAGCTTGGTGATAAGGTCTCGGTTTCAGAATCGGAAGGTTTTAGGTTCGATACCCTATTCCACTGAAGTTTCATCATACAAGCAGACCTGTGCGTTCCAAATCCATCTGGCCAAATGTCCTCTTACGGGAGTGATGTGGAAAAAAGGAGTGCCAGCTCAGATGTCATCCTTGCCATCTGACCACGGCTCAAACTTACTAAGTATGTCCCAAAATAGCCATGGTGTTGCTTCAAAACGAATCATTAATATAACTAAACTTCTATTCATATCATGAACTAATGAGTTTTTTCTTAGCCTTTGTTACCTTAAAGAATTCTTTTTTTTTCTCTTCAATTTATAACTAGTACTAAATTTGTAAATAGAATTGCATCTGTAATACTGATTTTTACCTCTCACTATATAATAAGAATAAAAGATATCAATTAAGAAAAGTAAAATAAACTATACATTGAGCTACCATGTTGTAGTTTGGATAGGAACCAAATCACGTCATTCAAAAAACTACTCTAAAATCCCACTGATATTGAATTAGTAAATATTTCGGAACTTTTGATATTATAAGAAAACGAATACTTTCTCTTCTATGTATATTTGTAAAAAAAAAGAAACTAGGATATTGAAATAAGGTCGAAAACAAATTTAAATGGATTGAAAAAAATATTGGTTAACTGGAAAAAAATTTACCTTTGCTATTAAATTCTTATGGAAATTTCCTACCGAATCTTTTGTCCAATTCTTTTTCAGTCCGGAGATTGAAAATATTTCCTTAAAATTCGCTCTGATAACGTCAAAAGAATAGAAACTTTCATGCACAGAACTGATGCCACAGATTGAACTCTGCTTTGCATTTACTTAGATGCAAAGTGGCTGCAATGAAAACCCTGTTTTTCTTCTTTCCAAACAGAAAGCAAT
Organism: Argiope trifasciata; assembly: GCA_026543055.1. NCBI lineage: Eukaryota > Metazoa > Arthropoda > Arachnida > Araneae > Araneidae > Argiope > Argiope trifasciata. The sequence goes on from JAPMOQ010048154.1 coordinate 2,453,769, forward strand.
TTCTAAAATGCCGACTATATATTTGATATGATTCTTCTTCCATGTCTGGAATAGAAGAAAAAAAATCGAAAGATCAATATATCATAAATTGTTTACAAACTATCCGGAATTTCCAATAACATATTTCTCTGAAACTGTCACGTTCAGTTCCCACTTCATATTCTAGAACATTTTCTGTCAGTTTGTTATTTTCAGAGGAACATTGGTTTAAGATGACACAATTTAATTTTAAATCCAACAGTAAGACTTTAAGTTTTTTTTTTCTTTTTACTATCATTATGCTTTAGGATAAAATATTTTTCCACATAGTTTGTCATTAAAAGCAGAAAAATTAAAGAAACGTATATTAGTTTAAACAACTATTATTAATTTATATAATATCCTTAAATAATTTGTTATAAACTAAAATTATCCATTTGTATAAATTCCATTACAAACTTGGAATGTAATTTTGATATTTTCCGAATTTGTTTAATTATAAATAAATATATTAATTTCAAATGGAAAAACTAGGGGTTTTTGTTAAAAAAAAATTCTAGATATAAAAAACTGCAGTTAAGTATAAATTTCAAAATTCTTAAAACAATTTTCTGAAAATTTAAGTATAACCAGAAGGATTGAGAAGCATTTTTTTTTAAGATTTTGATATATAAATATAAATATGCTGATTAACATGGCATACAGTTTTTAGGTCATAACAGTTACTCAATTTCAAATAATTGTTCCTCGTAAATTATTTTTCTTATAGACTAAAATAAAATCCTAATACTATTCGATTTCGAATCATATCAATTAATTCTTAAGACTACTGACTAGTATATAACATATCAATCAACACAACTGTTAGATAAGTAAATCAATTTTTAAAGCAAGTAAATAAATAAAAAATAGATTGAAATTCATTTGAAGCATTTTAAATTTCTGAGCTCTATTGATTGCTTCCTATTAAGAAATTGAATCATAATTTAAATTTATGAAACAGTTTATTGACTTTCAAATGACTGCTTAATATTTGCGAAACGAATCATATTTCTTACAAAGACTTTACTTTCCTGGAAATATGTCCTGCATGAATTATTCTAACAGATTGCTAATAGATCGTTCCATACTTTTAACAAAATAATTAAATTATCATTCTGATGAACAAAATCTTTTCAAAAGATATACCATATAGAACACTTTTTTAATTATATATTTAAGAAACTAGAGGGGCTACTTTATCAAGAATTTATTGTATAAAAATTTAAATTGGAATTGATATTATAATTAATGCAATTGCCATAATCTTTTAACTTTGTTTAATATTCAATTTAGCATATCAATATTAAGTATTATTTATTTTTTAGAATATTCCAAATAAATCAAACTTAAACAAAAATCACTTTCATAATTATACGGGATGAACCTCAGATATGGTAATAAGAAACTTCCAGCATAACAAGTGTATATCTGGTGTGTACAAAAAATGATGTGGAGTTGACACCTACCTATGACGGACCACACCTCTCATAAGGGAGGTTCTATTAGTATAACGGTGATTGCTCTTAATACCCAATATTGTTCCTGCAATGCTATAGCTACTTTATAAGTGTCCGAAGTCCCTCATAGCTGGTGAAATATTTTATTTTGGTTTTACCTCCTTCTTTTACTAAATACTCTAATGCACTACTGGAATTATTAAGATTCTTATCATCATCAATGCGATATGTGCAGTTTGAAGCAATATCATATTATTGAGATAAATATATTTAGCAGTCATTACTTTTTCAATTCCTACTCTTTATTCCCACTCTCCCTATAAATATTTATTTATATATTTTGTAAAAATTTTCAATTATTAATAAAATACTTTTTATTCATCCGCTTGAAGTGGATGATATTTGATGTTAATACAGTTTTCTAAAAATATTAATTCATTAATTGGATTTCATTATTTTCAATACTTTAAACACAATTTTAGCAATTTGTTTTGAAGGTTAAAATCAACATGCAGTAGATCAATAGGTAAAATGCAAAAATTTCAGTGTTTTTCACGTAAAGCTGAAGAATGCGTCTTCAATTCTTCCAAAAATCAACAATTTTTGGATATTTAATATTTTTGAGTAACAAATATATTTGTATTACTTAGTAAAAAGTAACTGAAATAAAACTTTTCCTTGTAGAAATTAAATTATTTTTTTAAACATAACTTGTTCCTGGTCTTTTCAATCAAGAGGAATTTTACCATTAGAGAAAGAAACATCATGCTGAAACAATTCTATTTATTTTCTTACTGATTCAGAAAATAGACAGTATGAGGAATCGATCTGTCTTAATTACTTTTTTGAATAAAAAATTCAATGTTTTTTTTTTTTTTTTTTTTTTTACAAAATAATCAATCAAATCACTTAATACGTTTTATTCCAAAAAAAATTATTTTTGTTGACTAACAATTTAGTAGCTGGAAACTTTACCCCAAAAAAAATGAGGTCAGAAAAATTCATTTGTTTTATAAATATTTAATACCCTTATTAATATTTACATCATGAGTAAAACAAGAAAGAGTCTGAATAAAATAAAAGTAAATGTTTCATATTTTTGAGAGTAATAATCAGCAATGGGAGGGGATATACTTTTTCTTAATCTGAGAATTTTTCTTACCTTTGTTCTGAATACATAATATACAATCTAGAAATAAAAACAATAATTTTCAAATGGGACGGAAAGATAAATATCGTAATTGCCTTTCTTCTTAAAGGTATATTTTTAATTAATTTTTGAATAACGAAAAAAATCCGAATACATTTTTAACTAGAAAAAAATATTTAATTAGCATATATTTTAATTTTATAATGTTTTTCTGTTAGCTGACATTTTAATGTTATGAGATTTTTCTACTCGGAATAAAAACAAGCAATATCTAACAGCAATTTCAATTTTCTTTTGCAATAGAGTTGCTGGAGAATTGATAGTTGGAGATTTTTTAGAATACATAAAAATAAGCAAAATATTCTAATGCAGCATAATTTTAATAATTCAGAATAATAATTAAACCTAATAAGCATAAAAACAGGAAATATTTCATTATACATGGTATTAGTCATTGTTTTAAAAAGGTTAAATTTCAATTTCACAATTGCTTATTCTGGAATTTCATCATTTATTTCGTCTTTGAAAGTAATAGTTTATGAAGGAAATATTTTCCACTTAGTTTTATGGCACTTGCCATAGACAACCCAGTTGAGTACGTCAGTGATTTTAAGCCTAGTTTTAATTTTAGGAGCGTATCAGAAGCGTCATCTGGGGTCAAGAGTTCGTCTTAGCTACTCATAAGCCACAGCTCTTTTCATGAATAGAATCCCTTCATGCATTTTGTTTTCTCATCCACAGATCACAATTTAAAACTGAATCAGATAACTTTAATCTCGGATCCAGTAACATTCTGTGATATTGTCTCGACTTGCAGAACTTTGCGGCTGTGACAGATTTATACTCCCACCAGTTGCTATATACTCGGAGAGTCTTAGGCTGGCAAGATTCTAATGCAAAACCCAAAAGATGCGAGTCCGGTGCCCTACAAACCAGGCTATCCTGAGATTTCTATACTTTGCATTATTAAACATAGTCTTTTTCAATCTGCTGCTCTAATTTAGGCTGCAAGGTGCGCTGATTTATCACTGCACCATGAATAAAGTATTTTTTAATAATTTAACAATTTTCGGCTAAAATCATTTTTATATAGTTAAAATGTGCGCATTAGCAAAGGATTATAAACAAAGCAATAAATATTTTTAAATAATTTAATTTTTTTACAATATCAATATTACTATTGCAAATTACATATTATTTTATTCATGTATACTCTCTTAAATGACAATCCGACTAACTTGGATGCCTTCGGGAAACCACTTAGTTAGTTAATTAGATTGTTATATTAAAGTCTGGTTTTAAACAAATATGAGCACTGTTTTAGAATCGACCTTGTGATTTCGAACCACGGTCAAATAATGATCTAGATGGCACCTGAAGTGGCATAACTCTCTCTTTGCGTCTGTACCACACCAATGGGAAGATATCACGCTCCGACGAATTTAGCTTGTACTAGACTCGCTTACACACGATTCTTAGATAGAATTAGACCTCGAACCCTCTTATGGTAGCAAAATTAATACTTTACAGCCACCGTGCCGAATGTTTACAGAAATCACGCAAACATTTTGATTCAAATCAAAGCTGTTTAAGTAAAGTCTTAATAAAAATTATTGCTTTAAAATAAATAATAAATATTACAATTTATTTATGGAAATCAAAGAAAAAGTCTGTAATGAAATAAAATTAAAAAAAGTGTTTAAATCTAATAATACAGAAGTGATAATTTTAAGTGAAGTGAAATATATCAAGAATAATTCTTGATAGATTAGTTTGATAAGTAAGGTTTTATATAATGCTAACGTCCCAAAAATTGTGTTCCAGCGATTGCAATTTTTGGGTCGTTAACATTGTAATGTTCGCAAGAATATTGGAGCACTAACGAATAATGGGGACATTTCTTTGGAACGTTAACGAAATAATGTTTGAATGAATACTGGAGCTCTTAAATGATGCTCAACTGTTCGAAAGAAATGGCAGTCAATACTTTGATTGGCACAAGTTAAGTGTGATGTTATCGTTCTGATTGAATAGTTGAAGAAATCGATGAAAGCCTTTTGCTAAATTTTTGCCAGTTTTGAAGTTTGTACTGTTATCACCATACGTACGAGGACATATATCGTGGCCTTTATGAACCCTGTCAGCAGTACAATGCAGAAAGTGGCTTCAAATATATCATCCTTGAGGTCAAATCAACGATAGCAGTATATATCCATCCATTAGTTCTTCCGTCTTGGCTCTCTGTTTTCTGCTGAATTTGAAGCACAGTGTACAGACGTAATCAACAATAGTGTTGAAATAGGTAAGGTCCAAAATATTTGTGATTCTCTTAGGTTTTTCTTTATCTGCTTAGACATTAAGTTCGTATCTTATGCAAATGGCAAAATTCAGAGAGTGTGTTTGTTTTTAATGTAAATTATCCAGTGTCTGTGTCTTATAATATTGGATAGTAAAACACTTTAAGCTTGAAAATAAACAACGTTGTATTATTTGTATAGCATTTTGCAAATTGCAAGCAAGACATGTTTTGCCGCCTATCTCTGTTTTCAGTTTGAAAAATGAATAAATCCAGAATAAAGAATACTAAGAAAAAGAACACTCAAAGAGTTAACCTTCTCGTCGCAACAACTGCTTGGTTATGTTTCGAAGGAGCATACCACTATTTATTGAAAGGGAGAATATGATATTTCTGGGGCTTTAATAACTAAAATCTGTTTCAATCTGCTTGTTTGAAATGAAAGGCAATTTAGAGCAATCCTATCGCCAAGCCAAAAGGATATTTTATCATTATAGCGCTTAATTACTACATTGAAAACTAAATTTACTTCCTTGAAAACTTTCAATACTAAAAACAGAACAGAAAAGATCAAATCAAGACAGATTTGATACTATTTTTACGCGTACACCGAAACTTTAGCTTACATGGCATTTCCAATTTCAGAATCATTTTTTATTATTATTAATGTGAACAAAACAGAAGAATAGACTTATTGAGACTCATGAATTTGAGATCTATAAATACTGAGATAGATGATTTTGAATATTCAAATGACTATTTCATAGGTAGGAAGTTTGATAGTATTTATTAATTCAAGTTTGTTTTTTAGTTTTGCTAGCAGTTTTGACATCACTCAAAATTAGTATTTCAGTCAAGATTATTCATTCACAATTTTGATTAATAATTAAAATGTGTACATGTTAAAAGTAGGTAAAAATTATGCTTTTTTTTGCTTTAGGATTTAATTTTAATTTTAATTTTTCGGAATCCCAATTTATACGCATAATCTTTGCCATCTTTCCTGGGACTGCTCCATCATTGTATTCTTTTCATCACATTCCATTATAGGGTAACAATAAATGCAGAATGTCTACCGCTTTCATGGTGTTGCTTCAAAACGAAACATTACTATAACTAAACTTCTATTCATATCATTAACTAATGAGTTTTTTCTTAGCCTTTGTTACCCTAAAGAATCCTTTTTTTTCATAAATTTATAACTAGAACTAAATTTGTAAATAAAATTACATTTGTAATACTGATTTTTACCTCTTATTATATAATAAGAATAAAAGATATCAATTAAGAAAAGTGAAATAAATTATACATTGAGTTTCCATGTTGTACTTGCTATAGGAACCAAACCACGGCATTCAAAAAATTACTCTAAACTCCCACTGATATTGAATTAGTAAATATTTCGGAACTTTTGATATTATAAAAAAACGAATACTTTCTCTTCTAAAACAATTTACAAAAAAAAGAAGCTAGGACATTGAAATAAGGTCGAAAACAAATTTAAATGGATTGAAAAAAATATTGATTAATAATTAAAATGTGTACATGGAAAAGTAAGTAAAAATTATGCTTTTTTTTTTCCTTTAGGAATGACGTTAATTTTCGGAATCCCAATTTACACGCATAATCTTTGCCATCTTTTCTGGGACTGCTCCATGATTGTATTCTTTTCATCACTTTCTACTATACGGTAAAAATAAATGCAGAATGTCTACCGCTTTCGTTATAATATCTGATTAACTTGCACCATTCATTGATCTACACCATTACCGTATGTTCATCATTGATCTTACACAATTTATTGATTCATTGATTAAATAAAAGTTCATTACACTAATTAAAAAATGCATAAATTCCCAATGGATTTAAAAATGAAAATAACACATCTTCGGTTAAAAACATGCATACTGTATTATATGTATTTTGTTAAAGATAAATTTGGATTCGTGCAAAAAAGCAATTGTAATATATTACTTTAGAAAACTTTTGGTTAGCTGTGCTGGTATTGTTTAAGGTATATATTTTCTTCAACTTTACTCCAACGATGAACCATTTTAAAATGGAAACTCAGCAAATCCTTACAAAAGAACGTAAACAACAAAAAAAAAAATTAAAACCAAATATTTCCCTGTAAATGTTGGTTTGCTTTAAATATTTTAAAGGAAAATGTTATTTCTTTGGAAATGCACAATGTTAAAAATAAATAGAATGATGGATCATGTTATAAAAGCAAAATACTTATTTTATTTACAAATTAATAATAGCATTAAGCAGTTTAATTTTTTTTAAATTAAAGTCGATCCATCTTCCAAGTAGAAAAAGCTCAGATAATTTTAAACGCATGTCAAAATTTTTCACCGGCTTCTAAATATAAAATATCGTCAATGTAATTTTTAAATGGAGCAGAATTTTTAACTCAATTTTACCAGAAGCCTTTCTTAAATTACTTTCAAAATAACTGAAGATAAATATGGATTTTTCTTAATGAAAAATGATATGAAATCCAAAAACATGTAATGTGCAAAAGTTTTTTCTATTTTTTCTTTAAATAATCTCGTATCTATTTTGGTTCAAAAATTTAATGTACTTTTATATTGCTATTAGTAATTAAGTATAACTTAATATTTTGACATATATAAGCCTCTTTATTAACTATAAAATATTTTTATTGTAAAAAATTGAAATGAGACGCTTAATATTATTTCACGAAAAAGAAACTGAATTAAATATAATCTGTTAAAATATAATGCTCATAAAAAGGTGAACTTAATAAGTAGAAGCAATCAGCTGAAAATTTGCGAGTTAAGCCTGAATCCCTAGTAAACACACTTATCCATCATTGTTAATTAACTCTAAGATATATCATGCATATTGTGTTGTAATTCCCATTTTCAGTGAAAAGGTGAAATGTTGATTTAATTCTGTAAAAATACATATAATCACATATATGTATTCATTGCTTCAAATGAATATATTTAAAAGTTTAAACACAATCCTTTGCGAAATTCTGAGAATTGATACATTTGAAACATTGAAAGCCAAATGTTCATTTATTGTTAATTGGCTGATGGATGAGCAAAATGCAGCAGATTTTTATCACTTCATTCTTCGAATTTTAAATGCTTATATTTTTTTAGAACAAGAAATATTTCGTATTTCTTTGAAAGTATTTTTCTCAAAATCACACAGTAACTGTCTCTTAATATAATCATTTCGGTACTTATGGATTTTGATAACATTACTCGACTTTTAACAACAGTCAGATAAGTTAAAATAAACATTTTTATCACAATAAATTTAAAAAAAATACTCGCTTATTTTCTATTCAGATAGAATTTATTTCAAAAATGTCAATTAAAAATTTCATTACATTTTGCTCATTGACAATTATTCATTTGCCATTCAGTTATAAGATATCTATATTTGTATTATGCTTTGCAAATTTGTTGAAAGTTGGTTTCTGTGCAAATTATGAAGTGGTTTTTTATTCTAGTATTAGCAAAAAAAGATTATTTTACATATTCTCCCTAGAGAAACCAACAAAATGCATTGCTAATATTTCATTCGACACTTTTTTCAACATTTGTCAAAGAGGCTATTAAATGTTCAACTACAGCGGTGCACTAATTTCTGATAAATTTTCATACCACTTGTGATTTCTGATTTAATAATGCATTCGCAAACAGCAAAATTGTGTTTGTTTAGTACATTACAAACTATACCTGATAGTATAATTATCAATTTGATGTCCAAAATTCCAAAATCCATCCTATATTAAACATGAATCACAGATGTTTTCTTACACGCAGTTTCGCGAATGTCAGACGTTAATGAATACGAAAAATGGCTTGGTGAATTTGCAAATTCAAGTTGAAATATCGAATGATAAAGTGAGTTTCATGACCAGAGTTTTATTGTTGATAATATAAAGGGAATTATGAGTTTTATTAAGCGAATGAGCGATTTTATTAAGACGTCATCTGTTATTTAAATATTTTTATATTTTCAATAATCAATAGTTCAAAAAATAAAAATTATTTATTAATCTTTAAAATCTATTTTTTTACTATAAATTAATTCTATCAGTAATAATCATTGCTTCTTTCTTAAATACTGTATTTAAATTTCAAATTTAAAGTTAACATCTCAAAAAACTGAAGCTGCAATACTAGTTTCAAGCTATCCAAATCTTTCTAGAGCATATAGAAGAATATGAATCACTATTCCATATGTAAAATCTTAGATTTTTCCTTACCAGCAGATACAAGAATTTCAATCATTAACTGTGGATGAAAATATGACTAAGGAATTAGCTACTTCAAAATTAATAATATTAAAGGATAAAGCGAACCTGAGGCCAAGAGGAAATTGATAGGATAAAATGAGTGACACAGTTATTGGTGATCACATTAAACTGCTTCCTATGTAATATTAAGTAGTAATTCAAACAAATAAGAAATCCTTTTTTATTGTATTTCATCAAGCAGTAATATACATTGTTTCTACTTGTCTTAAAATCTAACTTGTATTCTTAAATCTCAAAGAGAGCAAAATGTAAAAATAGAAATATTTCAGGGGGACTTGCATCACTATCATTCTTTTCTTTAAATTCAATAAAAGAAAAAAAATCACAAATTTATATAAAGTCCCATCCGTTTTCTATTGACTTTCTTATCTTTCTAAAGAAATTACGAATTCTAAACTTTAAAGCTGTGAAAAATAAAATAAAGTCGCTGTACTGTTCACAATAACGCACTCCATTGATCGAAGTCCCTTATTATGCTCACTCGCAACCTATAATTTTCAAAAAATTTTCTTCTCCATATCGATCTAAAGGTACTTCATCAATATTTCTGTCCTTTCGTTTGGAAATAAATTGTTTTGAATGATATTGGATAAAGTAAAACCCCGGGAATTCGATAAGGAAGAAAGTATTCTGTCGGATGAAAAAAAAAATTATACACATAGAATGATTCTTTGTTTTATAACACTTAATTTTTTTGGGTTTCCTTTAAATCATTTTATAGAGATGTCATTTCATATATATATGGAAAGGTTTCTCGCAAATTTAGGAATATTGTGAACTGCAGAAAAAGAATACATTTTTAATCAGGTTTCAATGTTAAAAATTTTGTTTAATTTTCAGTACTTGATTTTTGAATTTATTTTGGGAGGGGTGGATGGATTAAATGTTAGAGGTCAAAGATTCGTCAGATAAATAACTTTTTAAGATGCAAACATACGTTTACGTTTCGTAAAAATACTTAGAAAAAATACGAATTTATTTTCAGTTTGTTCCAATTTATGTTGCATTAGCTAATATACCTGGAGTTGCTCAAAGAATTTTATCTAGAACTTTTAAATGTGGGAACTTCTTTGTATTCAATCTAATTTATAATACCTTTTGAAATGAAAATTTGCAAAAGATAGTGGTAGTGTTTTTCGTTTGTTGAAACTTGAACTACAACTAGCAAATGAGTGTCTACATACGATTTTCTTAAATTTAAAATAATCTGGTACAAATCGGTATTAATTTTTATAAAGAATCAATAAAAAATAATGGCAGTGCTTTTGGTTTTGGAAGTACTAATGCTGCCTAGACAATTACTACATATCTACAATTTTCCTAATTTTAAAATTATCTTATATTAATCGGTATTAAATTTTCTAAAGAATTAAAAAAATCGAAGGAAAATTGCACATAAAGAACATCTGTATCTTTGTAAATGTATTTTCGCATTAAAAAGAACTATGCATCATTTTATAAAAAATCTTTTGAATTCAAAAAATTGGAAATATTTGATTAATTTTTTATAGATTAAAATTCCTGTTATTGACATACATCTAATGCATTTGGTCAAATTTTTGCTACCATTTTTCAATAAGTGCTTTATACTTACAAGAAATGTTAAATAAAAAAAAAAGCATTTGGAACAAATGTAGCCCTTAGAAACGATATGTACTAAAAATAAAGCAAATCTCTTTTTAAAGCATTGGAAGAATAATTTAATGATAAAATCATTTTTATGCATTTATTTCTTATGAACTTAATGGTAAATAGAATGCAGGAATGAAATTAATATCATTTACAAGATTAAATTGTGAGTTTTAAAATAAAATTAAAATATTTAAGATTAAGTGTTCCGAAGTTGCTGTAGAAAATGGTAAAATGTCCATTAATTTCTAATTGAATATTTAATGTTGCGCATTTAGCAATTTGAGAATTCGACTATATTCTTTCTCTTGTCGTAACTAATAGGCGTACAAAATTTGATTGAAATCAACTAAGTTGTTTAAGAGAAGATGGAATCGTATATAACTAGGCACAATCATTTTTATTTATATTAAAGATCATAACAAACCTTATAAACATAATTTGTTCTTTTCGAAGGAATAAGCAATTTAAGTAAGTTCGTTATTTTATATTTTCCACCATAAATATATATTTACATTTTTATAACATTTATATACCTGCAATAGGCATTTGGCTGTCGATCTTCGGTTATTCGATTCAAAGTATTATAATTAGATTCTATGCGTTTAATTTATAATTCATTGTTCGTTTTCCAAACTTTAAATAATCATTACACTTTTCAGGATTTTCAATCTTTCATTCGAAGACTAATTCATGCATAACAATTTTATCTTTTTATGAGCTTATACAGTATTTTTTTATTATAAATTGTGTGTTTCTTCATATCTATTCCTCACTTTTAGTTACAAGAACTTCTATTCTTAAAGTAATTTCACCTAAATCAGAAAACATGTAATTAATAATTTCATTCTCATTCTTATTTATTTCAAAGTTGATTCTATATTATTTTCAGATGCATGGATTTTAATAAATTTTAAAAAGGATTATAAATCAGAATTTGTTAGTTAATGACTCTAAAGTTTTAAATAAATCATATTTCGTAGCATATATATATACATGTATATATACATATATATACATACGTAGCAGGTATATATACATATATATACATACGTAGCATGTATATATACATATTTTTTCTTATTTGAAGCTCTCTATAAAATTTTTCTTCAATTCTTAACATGGAATCAATCGCCTTTTATACATTCAGGTCAAATTACAAAATTAAACTTTATCTGGTTTTGATAAGTTAATAATTTACTACCTCCTTGTCATCATGCATCTTCCACTACTGATGATTTAGTGGTGTTAAACTAAACTTCCAAACTTAAGCCGTCGTATATCATTCACATTCTTAATATAAAAAATATAAGTGCTTTATTATAACCAAAGTAATATTTCATGCTTAAAATTTCAAAACCCATAAATCGTTACAATTCATTTTATAGTGCATTTGCTCACAAATTTAACATTTTTCTGCTTCTTTCTGAAGACATTTTCACAAAATATACTAAAACTAATACTGATAAATTTGAAATTATTTCTGAATCAGTGTTATTTCAGAAATCTAATTTTAACATAGTTTTTTTTTTTTTTTAAATAAAGGAGTTGTCTCCTGACCTCCTGGAAAAACTTGATTCTTAAATATATATTAAATAAAGGGGTTCTTTGTCTGAATTTCTTATAACTATATTGTGATATAAAATAATTATAACGGTAATATAAATTGTGTGCAGCTATTTAAAATTTCTTTCATAAACTTCGTTAACTGAGCACAAATTTGTTTCAAATTAATTCTAAGTTAAATAACTAAAAAGAATTTAAGTTAACAGATTCAGTTACTATAAATATTTATAAACTTCCAGGTATTATTTTAACGTTCTCTTAAGTGCTTCTGAAAAAAATGGAAAATATATTTAAAAAGATTATTTTTAATGTGATAGATAAATAACTTACAGTAAAATTTGTGAAACAATTTTTCTTTTTTTTCATACGAAATTCCTCTTAATAGTTTTTTTTTTTTGTCTTAAAAATGGGATTGGTTCTATTGCTCTATGCTCTATTTGTATATTTAGGACTTTTTGTCAACTGATGTTCCTTTAATAAATTTAGGTTTTTTAAGTATTACATTTTATTTAAAGTATTTAGAAATGCATCTGAAGATAATAGTTAATATTCATAGAATTGTGTAATTAAAAGTTTAATGGAGATTTTATCTTCAAATTCTGTGCCCATATAATGTGCAGTATGATATTCTATATGCTATTCAGTATACTATTCCATAATATTTATTAGAAGCCTGTTTTAAATATCAATTTACAAAAAAGTATGAAAAAAATATTAGATTTTTTGAGAGTTTAAGGCATATCTTTATAAATGAATCTATTGAATTTTTAAATTGAAAATTATCACACAAAATTTATAGATTTATTTAGACTAAAATTGTACAAAATATTTTGAAATTGTTACGCAAGCTGATAAATGTACTGATAATCAGTTATTTTCGTGTGAAAATAAATTATTATTTTGAGAAACTTGTAAAATAGGGTAAAAATTGACTATTTTTTAGCACATAAATAATGACTAAGCAGGATTTTATTAATATAAAATATTTATTCATACATATAAATATACGTCGCAGCCAATTTTAGGAAAACAAACTGAAAGACGGGAGATAATAAAACGCCGTATTATAAAAGAAATATTTTTGAAGTTGTTACAGAAAATGTTATTTAGATGTACACATCAACTGAAATTTTCATTAACGTAAAATTATGAAGTCAAAAAGCCGCTAAAAGTTTTAGATAATTATCTCAAGTTTCGGGACTCCCTTAGATATTTATTATCTCCAATTGACAGGAAATAGGTTGAACAAATTTATATTCTTAAATTACAGTAAACGAAACCTGAAATGAGAATTCTCTTAAAGATTTTTGCACAAATATTTTTCATGAATAATATGACCTGAAAAGGAGAAATGATTTATTCAGATAAAATATCAAATGGATACATTCTAATTTGATGTATGAATTTTTTTTTAATAATTATTAAATTGAAAATTAAAATTTTAGGAATACCTTATCCAGGAGATCATAATAAAGTCATTCTTTTAAAAATAAACCACTGAGCTTGACCAAAAAAATGGTAGCATTTTCAGCCGTCAGTAGTGTTAAGTGTATTGCTTTGATTTTTTACTGGAAAATAACATAAGGGCTATTTATTTTGGTTCAATATATATGTGTGTATGAATAAATAAATAACCATAAGTTCATACTTGTAAATTCAGTGTTGGATGTATTATATATGGAGAAAAAGTGAAATCGTATTTAGTTTTTATAGTATGTTCCTTCAAAGAAATCTGTGCAATAAAGTTTTCTTTAATTCTTCAATTTTAATTCACTTAAATTTATTGCTGCTTTACATCCAAAACAAACTATCGCATGCTGTCAATGCACTTTCTGTATCCGTTTGACTTTCCTCCAAAGCAAAATCAGAGCAGATGAAATGGAAAATAAAAGAGCTATTTATCTTGGCTCAACATTTATGGATGAATAGCAACTATAATTTTCAAATAGTTAATCCAGCTTTTGATGTATTATAATTAAATATGAAGAAAAAAACTGTTATATCTAATCAAATTTGATAGATTATTCTTTAAAAGGATTGAATCTCTGCATTGAAAATTCACTAATTATTCAATTTTGATTTTCTTAAAATCATTGTTTCGTTCCGACCCCCCCCCCAAAAAAAATGTTCTATATTTTCCATGCACTTTCAATGTTTTCCACTTTAAAATAGAATTTTGTGAGCACTGATAGAAAATAAAATACACAGGGCAATGAGCAAAATGGCGTAAGGTTTTCTTTATAGTGAAAGTGAGTTTTATGACTATAAAAATGTAAGCTTAAAAATATTTTAATATACTATGAGGCGAAGTTACATAAAATATTTTTTAAAACCTTAGAAAGCATTAATATTGCCAAGCCTGCTAGTCACCAAAAAAAGTATAAAGAAAATTTGTAATTTTTCATATTCATCTCTAATGTGTTTTTGGTCGTCCAGAGTGATAACTGTTTATTCTTAGTTTTTCATTTCTTAATGGGCAAAACAGAAGTTCAATTCATTTTCGGTTCAATAATTTATGTATTAATTTGTAACCATAAATTGCAATTTGTTAATGCAGTTTTGGATGTATTATAATGAAAGACAGAAAAATAGTCGAAGAATATTCAAGCATTTCTATTGTACATTTTTTAAGATAAATGTATTTCTGCATTAAAATATTCAGTAATTCTCCAATTTTATTCACTTAGAATCTCTGCTCCGTTCCGACGCTCCAAAAACAACTGTCACATATTTTCCATGCGCTTTCCATATCCGTATGACGTTCCTCCAACGGAAAAATAGAGCGCATGGAATGGAATAGAATTTCTATCCAATTTTATCTTCAGACCTTATCTTTCCGGCGATTTCTACCAGTCCCGTACATTCTCCCGCCATTCGCGAGATTTCAGGCGTTATCGGTTTTCCGTCCCATTATATTATGGAGAGTTTCTATAAGTCACGGAGTTGCAAGTTCTTTGGAATAAAATGATTTTCTGT
Source organism: Argiope trifasciata (assembly GCA_026543055.1). Taxonomy (NCBI): domain Eukaryota; kingdom Metazoa; phylum Arthropoda; class Arachnida; order Araneae; family Araneidae; genus Argiope; species Argiope trifasciata. The sequence continues at coordinate 2,469,170 of JAPMOQ010048154.1, forward strand.
CAGAGAAAACTTATTTTTACTATTTTAAAAGGCCGCGCGGAACTGCAAAAGTTCGCAGAAAGTCGCATGATAATCCGAAGGGGTGGGGAGAGAGTGCGTGTGTGGAAGAGAATCTATTAAGATCAGAAACTCATTACATTTTTTTATCAACTCAGACATATTTCATCCTTCTGTTTGAATTTATCGCAAGACGGAACTTTCGCTCCCAGATGAGTAATAACTTTTCATTACGAACTTATTTCTCTCGATTTACATATTTTGCGTTCTGTTCAGTATTTTGGATACTAGTTCGGAAATTTTCATTCGAAATAAAGTTTTCAGATTTTAATGAAACAATTTAGGCGTTCTTCATTTGGAAATTAATTCAAACTCAAATGTTAAGATTAATTCTTTTAACTTTAAAAGTCATTTCTTTTTTTGGATTTTTCGAAATTTAATAAAAGTAAAATGAACCATTATGAAACAATTTCGAAATATTTAACTATTATGAATGTGTTTAAAACCAAACAAAAGGAATGCTGTATTACTAGCGATAGCGGCTGACAATGTAGATTTTAATTAGAGAGAATTTTGTACTGTTTTAAAGAAGCTATGAACTGCCATTATACAAATCTTCTATATGTAGAATATTTTCATTTGAAAAAAAGCAATCAAAATTTATAGTATGTTAGAAAAAATGAGAAAAAAAAGCAGTCAGTGAAAATATAGTTTATTTGAATGAAATGTCTATTTATTTGCGCATGATCTTTCCACAAGGCCACAAGGCGCAATATTTAAAAGAATTAGCATAACATTTTTGAATTGCTCATTAAAAAATTATAGTAAAATTAGAATTGTTTTTACCCTTTTACATACAATTATCATAAAACAATATAAATTTCCTTGAAAACGATAGTAACATATCCAAATGTGATAAATATGTATGTATATAATCGCTTTCTATTGTGTTATCTATACGTAATATAAAATGAAAGGCCCTGATAGCCTTTTATTTGCCCACTAAAACTCTAGAAATAGTTAATGGATCTCGGGGATATTTGTACCATTTCGTAGAGCATTTATTAGGGAAGGTTTTAGTACATTAAAGTCATATCAAAATGAAAAAAAAGTTTTAGAATTGAGATTTTAATTATTCCGCTCAAACGCGATAACCTGAGCATATGCAAATAGCAAGAGCTGTGGTATGCATATGCGATACGTCTCTATCTTTACTTCTGAATTTAAATAGCGATTCAAACTTCATTATGTCCAAAAGAAAGAAATTCAACTTTGGCCGGAACGCATTAAACGCCAAAAAAAAAGCTTCATTCTATAAAAATTTTTGTAGCTATTTTTGATAATTTCTAAATATATTTTGTTTGTTTGATTTTACTTAAAATGCCATGTCATATCTGATGGAGGCTAGATTTAAGTTCAAAACTAATTTTTCTTCTTGGATGATTTACCACTGGCAAAGGTGTGAGATGCACTGCTAACCAATTTATATTTTCCAAATTAACAAAGCAAACGGGACAAGGGAATAGCATAGGTTTCACATCAGAATTTAGTTTAAATTTATTGTATACTGAAATTTATATAAATCAATAATCATAATTAATGCTTTCTCTTTTTTGCCAAAATTCAGAAATTTTATTATTTCTGCAAAAATAATGATATCTGTTTGAAAATATTTTTGTTATTGCATGATTTGGAGTCATGGAATTGCATCTTCTAAAATTGTTGATTGTTGATTCAATTTTCAAATATTTATAATTTCAACATGTATACTAAAGTAAAACATCAGATTTCTTTCCACAGACATAGATTTCATAATTTATATATATTATATAGTATAACCTGAGTGATTAAAATGAAAAAATATTTAGAAGGAAATAATTACAGTTTTGACTTCTTTGAAAACAAAAGTTCGAAAAGAATTCAGCTCATTTCAGGAATGGCAAAATGACCAGCTTTGCATGGTAGTAATCGTTTTTTAAACAATCATTATGTGTCCACTGTAACAACAATACATATTTTTTTTACGTTTGATATCTTGAAGTTGACTTGTTATCGGATTTGTTTAAGTATGTAGGATTAAGCAATTTAATCAAATCCATTTTCTGACTTAAAGAATAGAATGACCCTTTTGCTCCTATACCTAGAATCGTTCTTAATGCTCACTAATACCATAAGCATAAAATGGATGATGCACGCAACAGAAAAGTAATCTCTTTGAAGTATTTTGTTTATGAGATATATAGTTATGTTCCAACTGAAGTGGAAATCAAGATGTAAAAGTATATGAAAAAAATATTGTGATCAAACAGAAATACAATTGTATTGCATAATAAAAATTCTAATATTAGTTCCCAAAACGGGGAGAAATGTACACAAATTAAAAATATGAAATGAGTTGGCTTCTTAAGAATATATATATAGATATATAATATTATAATGTGTGTGTGCGCCTACATAAATACACACATTATATATAATATAAAAGAGGGAGATATTTGATGGGTGAGATAAATTTCCTTGCAAAGAAAGCGAAATATATATAATATAGGCATCCCCCCTCTGCAGATTTGGGAAGATTGAATCTGTGCATGCATTCGAATAAGAAGCTCCTATCCGGAAAAAAATTGGGGAACATAATTTTCCAGTTGATTGAGCGGATGCTGATTTTATTACTATGATACGGATGAGCAGGTCTTTATTGTCTTCTCTTACTTTCTTGATATGGAGTACACAAAAAGAAAATATTCTTATTCTCTTTATTGTAAAAGCATTTAAAGATGTTGATTAATCTCAATTCTTCACACTTTCAAGGAAAACGTTTTTTCTTTAATGAGGACATGATGTTTTCGTTTGATTTTTTTTTTTTTTGAAACCTTAAAACCCGTAGGTGAAAAAAAATATTGAAACCTCAAAATGCGTAAGCAAGAAATTAGCAATCTATCGTTTTTGAGGAATTGATTTTTTTTTTGCTTTTATTGTTATTAGAAGATAATGCAGAAGGGTGTCGCATTTGGCGATTCATCGCTAACTTAAGTTTCAACTTAATTCCCAGATTATTTATTCTTTGAATTATTACCAATTTTCTTCATTAAGTAATTAACCAGTATAAAAGGGTTTGAAATAATCACGAGACTATCAGATTACGCATGCATGAATATTTAGAAAACGATGGTTTTTTTTAAATCTCAAAATCGGCCGAATTTTGTATACCACATAGAAAAATTGAAATGAATTGAAGAATTTGAACCATTAATTCTTAAATGAATATATAAATTATTGTATTATAAATTTTAAAAAAATCAGACTAGACATTACTTTTTTAACAATATATGCATTTTTCTAAGATAATTTCTGTGAAAAACCGACTCAAACAAGTGGCAATGGCATATAGCACATTTAGGTAACCAATATTAAAATATGTGTGGAAAAGAATTAAAGAATTTTGTTATGCTATCAAATTTCACATAAATCACAGGATTGGATTCTAATTGAAATTACAAAATTATGCATTAAATGAAAAAAAGTAAATGAGCAATTCTTCAAGCAAAGCGCAGTTCATTTTTGAATTTTCTATTTAATTTTAGAAATTATATTCTAACATTTTCTTTTACGCTAACATTTTCTTTTTCTTTTACGAAATTCTTAATGAAAGAACGATAATTATTTTCCCGAAAGATAGGGATAGTATTAATATTATTATTTCAATAATATATTCCAAAAATGTTACAAAATGTTACTTTTATTTTTATATAGGTAAGAATGTTTTGAGAATGCACATGCTTCGTTCGAAAGTCGTATTATTGAAACCATTCTTTCATTATATTGTTCGTATAAAGTTAAGCATTAAAGTATCAAAATTATTGAATTTTGTTTCCTAAAAAGAAGACATTAGAATATGAGTAGCAAATTTAAATATATTTACATCAGAAGAAAATTAAACACCATGAATTTAACGAATTTTCTTTCAAATCTTGAATGTTTTTTTCCAAATCTTAATTGAGATCCTAAAATGGGAATCTAGAAACTTGAGAAATCGTCAGCAAGTTGACTGCGAGTATACTGAATATATTTAAAGATTTAAAATGATATTGGTTTATTGTAAATGTAATTTTAAATTAGTATAATAAAATTCAATTAATTTATTTTTCAAAAATGACCTGGATTTATTATTTGAGTTAAATTATTCATGTCTTTATTAACAAACTTTGTAAATATCCATTTAAAAATTACTGTTTTCGAAATATTGATTTGAATTTACATTTAAAAATCTTCATTATATATATTTTTGTATTTCAAATTTAACTACGGAAGTTTAAAATTTAAAAAAATATTTAATATTTGATAAGTTCAATTTATTGGATTCAAAAAGATTCAAAAATTCTATTTCATAAAAAACACAAATCAGTGCAAAAATTAAATCATTAAATATCAGAATCAGCTTAACATAAAGAGAGAAAAAATAAAATTCGAAATTGGTAAAAAAAAATGTAGATTAAAATGTTATATTTTGCACTAAACATTATTGAATGTTCTATAAGAAATGCGTTTTTATATTTTCATCACCAAAGAAAAATTATTAAATAGTAATCTTAATAGATGTCTTTTGCAGAAATAGCTTCTCGAAATTGCACATATATGAAAAAAAATCGCTAGATTTCCTAGCATTGACAAATTTATTTGCCTTCAAATACCAGGGGGAGGGGGGGGGTATTTTGATTTTCAGCTGAACATGAATACATAGTTATTCAGTATCAAATAATTTCCTATTTATTCCTTTATTTTTTTTTCAGAGTAAATAATTATGCTAGCATCCAAAGATGTATCCATGAATGAAAAAAGAACGAATTTTAAATTTATTTTATAAGAAAAATCGAGGAAACACAAGTTGTCAGAGAGAAACGAAGATAGAAATAAATATTTAAAATTTTTCTTTTATTAGCTGTAAATAATAAACATGAAAGAAAATATATCTTAAATGAAGCGCTTGAATGCTCTTGCAGAAACGTTAATATTCTAGAAACGCCTTTAAAGCTTCAGTACTCCTAGTTCCTGTATCCATGACCTTGTATTTTGATGTGTTTGAATGACTTTTTCTGTTGCTATAAAAATTTAAACCCTTAGATTCCTTGAAATCTCTATTTTTGGTTAAGGCAGGGATACGATAGTGAACAATATCTTCCAATCGATTATAGTAATCATATTTTAAATGCCACATAACAAGGAAATTAATTGGTGTTTGTCGATTTATGCAGACAAACTATTAATTCTGAATATTACTTATGTCCCAGAAGACGATAACAACTCGGTGACTTGTAAACGTAGTTAGAATAGTTCTGAGATAATATTCTTATTCGGACACATTATATTTTTATTAATGAAAACTTCATCCAATAAATATGACATACTTTGAGTAAAATAAAATAAGATACTCTATTGTAAAAAAAATCATAATTTATACGTGTTTTAATTGAATTCTTATGGCATTTATAAAAAATGACAACCAAATCAAAGTGATTGATATACAGTGAAAGAATGGTGTATTGTAAAGATTATTTCACTTGGGAAAATTATCAAAAGATGAAACAGGATATATCGTATTATTCTTCACAATATAATTAAAGCAAAGAAATCTAAATTTCCATTTAGTCATAAGTATAAAAACTAATGAATGTAAAATAGGATAACACCGAAAACTATTCCTGAGAAAATGGTGAGTATCTTGTTGCTGAAGAGTCTTCAAATGTATTGTTTTTTCACCAAAATCACAAAAACAGTAATGATTTAAACGTCCTGAGTCAGGCAATACATAACACAATAAAAGATTTCCAATATTATTTGTAAATGCTACTCCAAATATAGTTGAGTTGAGTAAATGCTATCAATATAAGTACTTGAAAGTAGATGTATTCAAGTGTGATTATAATTTTATAAACGTGGGTAAAATTATTTGTTTTGGTTCAACAGATAATTATTTTAATTTTTTTCATATCTACAAAACAAGATTCTTTTTCGAGGGGTGATTACAGCATATAAAACTAAGTATGACACTATTTCAGTGTGGTTCTTGGATATCTTGCAGAAAATCAGATGCCATCTGTGCCAAAATAATTCTCTATTTTGGATTTTATGAGTATAATCGCTAAATAAACCAGATATACTTCACTAAAATCTAATTTTTCTTCTCAATGCTTTATCATATAATTGGTAAAAATAACTCTAAAATACATATCTTTAGGAGATAGTAATAAAATTTTTATGTATCGATTAAAGGACACTAAAGATGTATAAGAATATTCCACGAATCATGTATGCTTTTCAATGACACAAACTAAACACTGGAATTGGTTTCAATTACAATAAATCATGTTATAATTATACTTGAATTCACAAAATCCTTTATCGGTATGAATCTCTAAAACTTTTGAGGCACTACGTATTTGCAGGGCTTAAAGTATTTCAATGATGGTATTTTATCACACTAACGTTAAGCGGATTATATCATGCGCCTTATTTGATAGATGAATTTAAATTTACCAATACATTAATTATTCTGAAGCCGAAATCTAACTCTTATCGGTCATTATTTATAACATCAGATAGTTTATAAACGATTTCATCTTACAAAATCTTGATATAATAGATCAAAAATTCTTAAAATACTTTTAAACTAGAACTGTTCAAATGACAAGTGAATATATTCATAACGGTGTTAAATTTAAAATATTTAGAACACTGAACATAACGAATTATTTTACTGTAGTTTTAACTTGTTAGAATTTTATACTTTGTTAAAAGGAGCAACACAGAATTTTAAAATGGTATAATTAAAGGCATTTCTTTATTGACCTAATATAATCTATGCATATTAGCATTTTTTTGTCGAAAATGTCTCACATTAGTATTTTATAGACTTATTTAAATTAGATCGATCGATCGATCGATCTTTGTAGTTCTATTTTTTGTTTCTTAGTATCTATTTTAGGATGACGATGTTCTTAATTCATTACAACATAACAAAGGAAATGTTTAAAAAAATGATGGTTCATTGCAGATACATTTCTAAATTAAATTTAAAAAGAAATTAAAACAATCGTATTTCAAAAATAACACGTCTTTGTACACATTGTGTAAAATTTTAATATATATTCTTAGTTTTATAATTTGAGAAAGAATAATAATTCAAAATACTTTCAAATAATATTTAGAATTCTAATGAATTATTTAGAATTATATCGGATAGAAACTGGTTATTAAATTTCAAAAATTCTTTAAAATATTTGTTACTAATTTCGAAGTAAGTAAATTGTATATAATATCTAATTCTTGAAAATATATTTTCAATTTCAGCAACATTTTACACATATTTTCTTAGTAGGTTAAAATTCTTTCTCTTGTTAATATATTGGTTATTTCCTGTTTTAATTTATTTTTAGACATCACTTCCAAAGAAAACTAAATGCAGTTTGTCTTTATGTAGCTGTTCTTTATTACTCTCAGTAAACTTCTATTGTGTATATTTATCTGGATGTGTACCAAAGGCAATAAAATCTGATAGTTATTTAATCTTTATAAGGCAACTAGTTTGATCTTAAATTATAGCAATTTACTTAAAAAGTTATTGCATGCTCAAAGTACATAGATGATTATTCAAATAAGAAATGATTTGTAAATCCAAAACAGCATTTTGCTGTTCACGGTGAAAACCAACTGCATTTATATAATCATACTTTAATTTTGATTGACTCGCTGTCCTAATACTTTAGGTGCTAATTTGTAGTTGATCAATCTTTTAATTATCAGTATATAAATAAGTATAATGCGATAATTAAATCAGTTATCTTATTTTTACTCATTATTATGTACCTAAATTGATTTGTTATTTCATACTCAAATTGCAGTTTTCATAGCAACTAATGAAACTGAAATAGTTCAAATTTCGCTTGAAATAATGCTTCTGATTTATGTAAAGAAATAAACTCTTTAAACGAATAAGAGACATATATATTTTTCTATTATAAATATATTTAAATAATTTATTGGAATTATAAATCTTCTAAAAGTAAATTAGAATCATGTTCAAAATAAGCATTTAAAGAAAAAAAACCCTTAAAATGAAAACTTTTTTGTTTCAACACTCGTTGAATATTTTCCAAGTTTAATATAGCAGTTAATATTACCGTCTATTATTACTGTAGAAATAAGTTTATCTTCTGATGAGCAGTAGAGCATAGTAAATATATTATTTTTGATGTAAAATAAAATTTTTAACCCTAAACAAATATATTAAAGATTGCTACAAAATAATAAAGAATGGAAACAAATAATTTCATTGCTCCATATTAACGCATGCTTGCATTATTCTACACTTTCAAAGATGCTATTAAGTAATGGCTTGATGCATTCAGTTGTGCTAGCATTGAAGCTATTAATTAGTCATAAAGCAACTAATATTCATTATTAAGCTTTACTTTGCAACTCTCTGAATACTAAATTTTCCTGGCTTTTGATCTAGAATTCTGAGAAAAGGGATTTAATAAAGTTTGCATGTTCATTTTATTACTATGCAATGGTTGCTGCAAACGAAATTTAAGTTCATATTATATTTTTACTGCAGTTCAAAATTATAAACTTATCTTGCTGATTTAAATAAATTTTATACATTGTGGTAAAAACTAAAGATATTCAAAGGTAATTTTATTTAAATAATTTAACATAACTATAAAAAAATACAGTTGAATTGGATGGTATTCAATATAATTGAAATGTGATCAAAGATAGTTTTACTTTAATAATTTTATACAACTTTTAATAAATTTTAAAGCTGAATTGAATAAACTTAAAACTGATAATCACAAGAATTTAATATTTTTATGTTTTCTTAAAATTTATGAAACCCTCTCAGATTGAGAATATTTTATCCAAATTACCTTTGAATTTTACATCTATAATCAAACATTTATTATTAATTTATAAACTTTATAATATTATTTGTTAATTCTAGTTATGAAACTTTATAAAATCAACTGTACAAAACATTATTTCAAAAACAAATGATGTCAAAATAAATCTGAATATCTTTAATTACATCCTGCTTATAGTGATAAATTCTTTTAATATTTAATAGCTTTTAAGTTTGTTTTACAAAAAGGCAAAAATTAAACTATGAGGGGCAAAAATGTGATTCTATGAAATGTTATGGGAGTTTAGAGTATAAAAGAAAGAAAATTATAAGACATTCTTTCTCTTCTTACTTTACTTTTCAAATACATAATAAAAAGAACACAAATTCTCATTTTTTTAACTTGTTCTTATTTCATTAATCCAATGAGAACAGAATTTGTATCAATATTCAATCGCTGGAAGTATCTAATTTTCTCATCAGATTACAATATTTTGAAGCAAAATCATTGGTATTAAGAGATATTTTCATTTGATTAGATATTGAGCATTTTCAAATGCTTACTCAATGTCTAAATAAATAAATATGTAAATTAAAAAATCAATGTAAAAAATAATTGTTATAAAAGTATTCTTATGGAAAAAGGATTGGTAGTTGCATTGGTTGTCATTATTTTCCTAAATTCTTTATAGAATATCATTTTGAAGTCTTATCAGGGTAGATTGAAAATCTTCATTTTGAAG
>JAPMOQ010048154.1:2478818-2544979 GCA_026543055.1 Argiope trifasciata
ATTTTGAAGTCTTATCAGGGTAGATTGAAAATCTTCATTTTGAAGTCAATCATCAGGTTGCATTCAAAGAGTTTTCATTATTTTTCGACATTAAAAATCAATGAATTATCAAAATTTAAAAGTAATATTTGAAGTATTTCAGACTAATCATTGTATGAAATGTTCTGAAGATGAGCCAGTAATATTTGCTTTCTTATAATGATATTTCCCTTATAAATTTAAATCTTGCGGATATTTTATTGAGCGAGCGCAAAAATACATCTTGATAAATGACTCCCCAAAATATCGCGGAAGGTTATATTCTGCGTGACAGTAAGCATTCACCCTACTTATGGGCGTATCGATTTAACAGTTTTCACCTGCCGAACTTCTATAAAACTTTTGACACGTCAGCTTGCAAAGAAAAAAGAAGAAAAAAATCTCGAAATAACCTCTCGCTGGCTATTACAACGTGTTACATTTCAGCATTCCATTTAGAAAACAGTTTCTAGTGTAAGGCCCTTATCAGAGCCTCGCCTAAGGATACTGTTAGTTCAAACTCTGCTAAAAAGGAACGTAAAATGCAAGGCGTGGAATTACTCGCTTGAATTTTCAGCGAACAGTCTGGGGAAGGCGCTCTGGTTTGCAAAATAGCTGGAGCAAGTCTTTTATGGCCCTCGGTTGCTAGATGATTAGGGAAAAGAAAGTTGTTAGCGTTGAAGTAAAAATGCCCGTGCGGCCATTTTCAACTCCTGCGTGTTATTTGGGAGAAAAAACAAGCACCTTTAAAGTTATTTGGAAAGTTTATTAATAGTTTGATTTCATTTAACGTGTGCATTAAAGAATTCAATGAGAAGTTTTGAATACATGTTGGATGTAGAACTTGTTGCTTAGTATTACCAGAAAGGATTATAACACCTTTAATAGCATAATAATGTGTTATATTTTCATTTAAAGGTATTCAAGGAAAATATAGAACTACTTATTAAAACTATTATTTTTAAATGAAGCTATAAAAATGGTTTATTTATACAATGTTAATTAAAAATCTTTTATTTTTACAATGTGATTTATGATTGGTACTAAGACGTTCAAATAAATCTATGTGAATATTTAGTTAAAGCATTGTTGATTTAAGGTTTATTACAGAATAATTTTTTGTGATGGAAAGAACATTTGAAAAACAAACTTCTGATTTCGATTATAATTCTAATTATTATTATTATTATTTATAAGAGATTCTCTTATTTAATTTGGGATAATCATCTCTAGCTATGTTTAGAAATAATTTGACAAATTAATATTTTCCATATCATCGTACAGACAAATAATATGTTGGTTCGAAAAAATATTTAAATCTGGGTTTCGATCTATATGATTATTTCTATGATAAAAATTTTATAATACTTTTGATTCAAATGGAGATAAACTTATTTAAATATGCTGCCTAAATTCTTCTCAAACTTTTATATAAAAATTCTTAAGATTTTCACTTAAAGAAAACTAAGATAAATGACATACGCGAAATATAAATTATTTTTAGTGATAGTATTTTATTGTAAAATGTCATCATATAATTTATTACATGAATTTAATTTTTCTTACTGTAATTATATATACTAATATAAGATTTTAAAAAAGAAAAAATAATATAATGCTTTGTTTTTTAAATGTTAAAACTTAAACAGTATTTTTTGTTACTTGTGATAGCTTAAAACCAAAATCCTCTCACAATGATAACTTAATAAAAATTCACTATTTGCTTGAAATAGTTAGATATTAATTGAATAAAATATATGTCTGAGCAAATAATTAACAATTTTAATAAAAAAAATCGAACGTAAAAGTTATATTTACTTAGCTTTCTATGTAGATGATTTAAAATAAAGGCTTAAAATTTTTTACTTGTTACAGGATTTTTTATGACATGAAATGTATATTTTTGGATAAGACACGCCATCAAGAATCATTCTTTAAAAAATTAAACATACTTATCAGAATTATGATATGTTCATTTTCTTTCATTCCTTGTTCATCATGCATAAAATGTCATATATTTTAATATATAAAATACATATTATTAACAAGGTTACTCCTCAAATAATTTTGAGTCCTTCCAGTAAAAACAGGCAAGTAACGTAAAAGTGACTATGCTGAACTTACTCAGATAGGTTAATTTGCCCAAGCAGTGAATCTAGAAAATAACAAAGTAAGTAAAAAAATGAATTAGATAGGTCCAATTAGAAAATTGCACGTTATGGCTTTAATAATAAACCAAAGAAAAGTTTCCCTGTGTTATCTATAAGCTCTGAAGATACATTTATAAATGTTAAGACTGAAGATTTGAGATGAAACAAAGTTTAAAATTTTAATCGTAAATATCTCCGTCAATTTTAAAAATAAGCTACATGAAACATTTTCTGTAATTTTATTTTGGTGTAGAGTAATTTTTTTTTCAAATTTCTCCTTTTGGATGATTTTTTGTTACTTATAATTGAAATTTCCTTATCACTGCTAGGGATGTAGTAGCTTTATCAATTTTTCAGCTTAGACACTTTGCGATCAGTACACACTACATTCTCAGCCATGTTAAACGTTTTTCAATTAAAATGGTTCAAACGAATTTGAGTTTTGGATACTTAAATCATAAATCAATAGAAAAAATGAAAATAAAAACAGATTAACGCATTATTTGCTCATCAGTGGCTGAAAATAATGTAGACCACAAAAAGAATTATTGGAGTTTTTTTGCAATCATTATCTATCAATTAAGTAAAAAGATTCCATTCAACCTAAAAAGAAGACAAAAAGACAAAGAAAAAAAAAAGGAAATCAGCTATATAATATTAATAATTTAAAATACATGTTATGAAAACATAATAATCATGGAAACTTATGACTGTATAAATTAATGCAATTAGAAGAAAATACATGCAATGGAATGGGAAATAACTGTACGAAAAACATATGGGAGGATTACGATGTATTAGAAGTCAAAACGCTTGGTGCTTATACATATTTTCAGGTAAAAATTAGGATCAGTTTGGTGTATACGGTGAAGATTATAACAGTAAAATCAAAATAGAAATAAAATATCGTAAAACTGTATAGAGATAAAATAAAACATCATTGGGAAATTTTATAAGTTATATTATTAATATTTAGAGTCCCTGAAATCAGGCCAAGTTTGGCCTGATTTTAAAAAGTTCCAAATAAAAGTATGCAATGAATAATAGGGGTTTCAATAACATGGATATTTATATATTTTCGAGATTAAATAATGAACCTTGTGGATTTAGTTGACGCTTCCATTACTTTCATAAGCATCACTGTACTTTTCGTACATCTCAAAGCTCTCAATTAAAAGTTCAAAGATAGAAGTAGCATTAATATTGACAGGAATGTTGTTCATTAAACTTATAGTTTCATGGCATGGTTTGCTTCTTATAATTTCTTATTTTTATGAATTGATTTGCAATGTCGTTACTGTAATTTTTGTTGCCTATGCTCGATTGCCGTAATTTATCAAAACAAAACTTTAGTTTTTTTTTTGTCATAATTGTAAGTTTTTTAATTCGTTTATATTTTTATAATTAACTCAATATTTTAGGATATTGATTCATTTTTTAAAATTATTTTGTAAAACTGTTTTTGTTAAAAGATTTGAAAAAAATAAAATATATATTTCAATATTTAAGTGTAATTCATATTTTTCAACAATATGGCAAGGGTAGCACAGGAAATCGATCGTGAGAAAAAATTTTGAGCGTGTATAGAATTAGAAAAAAAAATATTGACGAAGTGTTTTGGTTCTCGAGGGAAAGTAATCACGTGTATAACATTTGAAATAAAAATTACAATGGATTTGGTGAGACAATGAATTAGAAATTATTTTCAGCACACATATTAACTGAAAATTATCAAACACATAGATATACACACGTACTTACATATATGAATTTATTTAGTACATATGCGTATGTTTGAGTACTGTTAAGTATATTTAATATACGAAATTGCCGAGTTTTTTTTAAAGAAACTGATATATCCAAATAATATGTATTAATTCAATAAAAATTTGATACTAAATAAGTTTTGTTAAGAAATAATTAAGCAATTTTATACAATTAGTTTAAAATATTTCAGCATTTGAACATCCGTTAATACATAAATATAAATCATAGTTTTATTTTTATGCATAAAATAAAAAAATAGTGTTTTAATTTTAGAAATAATTAAGAGTAAGAAAATAAATACAGAAAATAATTAGTTAAAATAATTCCTGCTTTAACATAATTATTAAATTATTCGTTTCAACAACAAATGCTTGTTTATAATTTATAATTTGCTATTGAACGGATGAGAAGAAAATTTTAAATAATATTTGAATTTAGGAGTGAATAATTGATTCATAACATTTATATGATTATGATGCATACAATTTTGATATTCTATAAGAAGTGTTAATATACAGAAGTTATGAAGATTATTTAAAAAATCAAAAATTAATAAAGTGCATAAAAGGGCGAAATTTTCTTTAATTACTAGCATTATTTTGCTACCCACCAATTTTTTTTAAATATTCTATCTATTACCATCATAGGCTTTTTGAAGTGAAACCACATCCTTACTGATTCAAAAATCTAGTTATCTAAATTAATATTCAGAAAAAAATATTTTGTTATATTAAGAATTATTTTTAGAAAAAACAGCTAAGAAAAATAGTACAATTAATTTTAAATAAAAAGTATTATAAACTAAATAAAAATATATCGTGAATAATGTATTATATCTATTTGCAATTTACTACAATATTCAGCAAAGTACTAAAAAGTATTGAAAATATCTTTAGCACAGTAATATTTTTAAATATTTATCAAAGCTAAGAGAAAAATTATATTTGTATGTTTAAATAATTTATCTTCCTGTTATATGTTTTGCTCATTTAAAGTAAAAAATTGCACTATAAAATTTTTCGAAGTTGAACTGTTATAGAGAGTAAAACTCAATATTGATGTGAGTGAAATATTGGGAATTTTGACAATTAAAAAGGCATTCAAATTTCTGCTTGGATAATAATGCTTGCATTTTAACTTCCATTAGTTATTTAAATTTTTGACATTAACGTAAATATCTTAAGACTTCTTGTAAGAAGGATTAAAGTCTTCCATACATATCATAATTTTTATCTATTTTAAATCATAATTGAATTGCAAAATGTTCTGTTAAAAAATGTCTCAATTATTGATTTATCGAAAAGATTTTTCTATATATCAAAGAAGATAAATTTAATTTCATAAATAGAACAGTTTCAAAAGAATGTTTAACTTCGTTCATTGTACTCGTAAAAGAAGTATTTTCAGAGGTAGGAAGCATTTTCATATATATTTTTCTCTATGAGCTTAATTTTTCTTAAGATCATGTATTCTATATTCTATATAATTCTATAAACTATGTTTTGCACGAATAATACAGAGACTTTAAGAGATTTGATGTCTGAATGGGATATTAACATTTAAAATTAAATTAAAATTCCCATTTTCGGAGTTTTTTTTAACTATTTTTCTTACCTTTTTTATTAAATAATTTTAGCTATCCCTTATTTCTACTACCTCTTTGTTCAACCCTGCTGTTCAGTTTGGGTACATATGCCCCGAAATAAAAATTTAAATCTTTGTAAAAACATATGGTAGAGGGATATTTTCATGGAACTCCTTGACATCTTTAATATAATACATATTCTTAGAGGGATTTAGATTTATTTCGAAGGAATATTTTTCAATTTATTCCTGATGTATCGTTCGGGTCAATATGACTCAATGCAAAAATATCATTTAAATTTTATTCATACAAGCACAGTTTTATTTGGTTTCATAAAAAATAAAAGAATAACAATTTTTGTTGTAATTTATCTGTTTTTGAAACCTCTTTCGTTGACTTATGTGTCACATTATACGGGAGCGCGTGCAAGGGCAAAAATTACGCTTTACAAAGGACCAAATTATTCTCTCTTGTAGCAACGTTTCTTTTATGCCTGCTGTGTTTCATTTTCTGATATACTGTAAAAGAGCTATGCCCATGAATGTAAGAGAAAAAAATTGTGATTTTCTTAAATTCGAATCACGCTGATATAGCTGAACTAATAAAAGCCTCTGACAGCGAAGATGTATCCTGGTATGAAAATCATACAAGTGATGAAATTGGAAGTTCTAACAGCGATTTTGACAACAAATGAATAATAAGGATAGTATTCAGCTCAATAATCGTGAAAAAAAGTGGAAGTTGGATCCACTGCCACTTTCTTTTCAATTAACAGTTGTTAATGTTATCTTGTGACAACTAGAGTCGTTTTTATATATAATGGCAAGGATAACAGACGTAAAAAGAGCATTTTAGATAGTATTCAATTCTACAATTGAAAACGGAATCATAAAATTGGCTAAAATTGAAGAAGTTTATGGAAGAAAGTGGAAAAATATCGAAAGTAGGGTTTTTCAAGTATATATTAGATTATTATTGTTAGCTGTTGTTTATAACTGGCGGAAATGGAACATTTCTCCTCGAAATGTTCCTTGATTTATTTTAGTTATATTAACGTCCCTTTTTGAAGCAACTTTAGGGCTATTTTGGAATGGGCCTCGTAATTTTGAACTACAGTCAGATGACGAAGACGATACCTGATCCGGCACTCCCTTTCTAAACGTCCACACCACACCAGCGGGAGGAGGTTTGACCCCGACGGATTGAACGAGCACCAAAGCTGCTTACATGGCGGTTCTTCGGTGGAATCAGATCTTGAAACTGCAACCCAACGGTACCGAAGCCGAGGCCTCGAAATGTTCCTCGAAACATTTTGCATCATATACAGATTGATTCGTTTTGATAATAAATCCACTCATCAAGAAAGAAAAAAAAACGGTTAAATTACCTACAGTGCAAGATTTCTGAGTAAAATGGTTAGAAATTCTACCAAAATTATATAATCCGAATAAAAATAACATTGTAATTGCACAATCAGAAGGATTTCGTAGTCAATGCTCTTTCGAAAAGTATATACGAAGTAAGTCATCTAAGTATGGACTTTATGTGCCAGTAAAACCTCGTACATACTGAAACACAAATTTACTCTATCAAACGTACCATAGGGTTTTTCTGAGATTACTCATTGTGTGACAAACATGCAAGGCGCAATCTTTGTAAGACAAACAATGACTGCAAAACTGATATGTTATATTGCAATCGTAAGAATACATTTGTAAATCTCATGTAAAATATTATTGTTCAAATAGTAAATAAAAGTATTAATATCGAATACGTTTTGTTATTTTTATAGATGCTTTATATTATTGTGAGTTTCAATTTCAAATATTTTTTTGTTATTTTAGTAGTTGTTTTATATTATTAGGTCTATATAGTACTACTGTTTAAAAAATTTCTTAAATTGCACCTATCAATTATAGCAAGAAAGGCTAGTTTGTTGAGTCGGGTCATATTGATCCAAACGCTACATACGTGAAGTAAATACGAGCAGAACAGCTGGGTTAAAATAAAAACGTTTATTGAAAAGTGCTCATGCACTCAAATTCAATGTCCATAAAGTCCTTTCATAATATATAATGTGTATATAGGTTCAAATTTGCTATTTCGTTCAATTTTATAGTTTCAATAATCACTTGCAACAGTTTGCATATAACTTATATATTTATATTCTAAACAAATGTAAAACTTAAAAATAAGCATTAAAGGATCATTTCTGATATTACATTCATTTTTTGAATTTTTTTTTTCTCAACATCCATTACAGTGTTACGAAGCAATGCAAACTTTTCTAATGTTAAAAAAAATAGATTCATTATTTAGTAAAATTTAGGGGGCGTACATTTATGTAAGAATTTTGTTATTTATCAAATACTTCTTAGTTGAAATTATTATTTACATAGAATCAAAGAACAACAGCGCAAAATATTTATTAAACTAATGCAATTTTAATATTGAGAAATCTATTTGTTTTGAATTAATAATTGAAAATATTGTTCATAGAAACCATTTTTAATTTGTCTATATATATCAATACATGCTATTTAAAAGAAGAAACTTAATTATTTAATTTATTAAATCAATATTAAGTGAAAATAAACATTGTTTATCATTCTGTATGATGCATTCATTTTGTCACTTTGTGAATTTTAATCCTACTGTTAATTTAATAATGAAAGGATAAAAGTATCTTCAACTATTCACGTAATAATTGGAATACATTGCCTTGAAAAATTTATTTCTTTTAAATAATATATTTAGTAATGCATTTACTTTTCTACATTTCTCAAAGCTTTGCAAACAAAAAAATGAAATGTTTGATATTCATTATAGATTTAAAAACAGTTTGTTTAATGAATGAATTGCAATGACGTAGAATTTTTTTTTTGTTTTAAATTAACTTGATCATCTTCTGAAAGAATGATTTTTATTACATTTTAATTACTACTTCAGCAATTTCTATTTTTAGTATCGCTATTCAAGATGAAAATAAAATTTTTAATGAAGAGACTGGGAAAAATGAATTTATAAATTTAAAAGCATGTAATCTTATTCTTTTTTTATTTTTTACTGTTATTGAAAAAATAGTTATGGAAACTATTTCAATGCAGTAAGGGTAAAAATGTTAGGTAATGGAACTATCAATAGTTTGAATGTCATATAATATTTTGTGACATAAACTTATATTTTTTGTATTCTATAAAAGCATTAGTACTTATTTTAATTGGTGTTTCTAATTTGAAATGTATTTTATCTTAAGAATTTCACTTTAAACCTTTATATAGTATGTTTATTTTAAAAATTCCATCTTTTTAGTCACTAACTTTTTTTAAATACAACTATTTATATTCTTTTATTGTATCAAATTTTCATTCATACTATCATTGAGTTTTAAAAGAAATTAAATCCTAGGATGAAATGATTTTTTATACGTGCCTTTATAAAATACTAATATTCTTACTTTAAATTTTTTTTTTCGTTTGTCTAATTCGATTTGGGCAAATTATAAAAAGCGAGGGATTTTTTTTTGCCGTAATGTGTCATTTTAGCTTGTTTCTCTTTTGAATTTCCCTTATTGGAAAAAAAAGAATTGCATTCTATAATTATCATTTATTCTGTAAACACTTCTAATCTAACAAAAATGATAAAATGACTTTGAATAATTTACTCGCCATCATTTTTTTTAAAAATATTAATTTTTATCCATTTTTCTTGTTACACTAAGCTTAAAATGTTATTTCGTGACTAAGCATAATAAGAGATGTAACTGTTAGCTAATATTAAGGATTTAATTTTAATACCTATTGGAAATGTCTAAAACTAGTAAATTCAGAAATGAATCCTCAAGTTCGCCATTATGAAAAATGCCGGACTTCATAGAACTTCGCATTTTCTTTAATATTTCTTATAGCTTTGTCGAAATGATTCCCCGTTTATTAATGGTAAAATTTTATGGACCATCATTTTGAGTGAAATTGGTTTTGTTAAAGATTAGTAACTAAAATTGACAGTCTGCATGAAAATTTTTATATTAAAAATTTGGTAATAAAAACGTTATTATGCAAAGTATTTTCAAACTCTCGAGATTTTCTCTTTTTCTAAACATCTATTAAAAGAAAAATCATGTTTCGGAAAGAGTTTTAAGCACTAACGATAAAAGAAACTTCATTGAAAATATACAAAAAAGAAGTTGAATCTTATCGATAAATCAGAGAAACAGAACTAATCTCAAACTACAGAGAAAATTTGAAATAAAGGGGAAAATATCAAATCTAACAAAAAAAAATGAATCAAGGACACTTCCAAAACACTTGGCCAATTCCAGAAAATGAAGTGGTTTTGAAATCTCAGATTCTGTTGTTGCAGTCAGGACCACGTGTGCCCAATACTTCACTAAATTCTGCGCATATCCAGAAGCGCAAGAGGCGGAGCTGCCATCGGCCGAAGAAATGAAATCTAATGTATCCTCCAGAATCCGGCAGTGCCCGACTTCATCGCGATATCACAAGAACGTTTTGTAGAGAGTTCGATAGTTAGACAACGTGGTAGGAACGATCTAAAGCTTGGTGGTTTGGAAGCGGACAAATTAAGTTTCATTTGAAGCTTTCCCCTTCATCATCTTAGGGAAAGAGACTAAAGAAAATTGTTTGGAAATTAACTTTGAAATAACATTTTTTCTGCATGTTTGTTAAGCGGGGCTTTGAAATGTTTTCTGGGATATCAAGTTGATATAAAAATAAGGGAGATTATATTTACAAATTGAAATAGTTCAGAAAGAAAACACTTTAGTGGGATCAATTTTGAGGAAGAGACTAGATCAGGAAAATCCAGAAATACAATTTGGACAGTTTTGAATCATGGAACCTGGATTCTTTCGACTTTTCCTCATTATCTCTCTTTGGATTATTCTTGCTGAAACAGGTATTTAAAAATATTTTTAATAATAGATATATAGATACTATTGCAATAACTATATTTTTTAACTAACCGTTAGCTTTTCAATGACTCCCAATTTATCAAAAAAAGTTTTTATATAAAACTTTAAAATTGATATTGTATTATTAATAAGTTGTGAACTCTTATCCACTCAAAATAAGTTACAAATTTTTGAGGAGTAAAAAAAACAGTTTCACTTTGAACCTATATGAAATAAAATATATCTGATAATAATAAAAGTTAGATCAAAAATTAATTGTTCAATTACGCATAATATAAAAAAAAAAATTTTTTTGTTTGCGTTCAATTTTAATTGCAACATAGAAATATTATTAGCTTTTGTTTTCAGGCATAATGCCGATTTATTATCGAGTGATTTACTAACGTTTGAAATTTTTGATTTAATATTCATTGACGTTATAATA
Organism: Argiope trifasciata; assembly: GCA_026543055.1. NCBI lineage: Eukaryota > Metazoa > Arthropoda > Arachnida > Araneae > Araneidae > Argiope > Argiope trifasciata. The sequence goes on from JAPMOQ010048154.1 coordinate 2,489,696, forward strand.
TTTCAAAGAATATCAAAAAATGTTAGTTTTTTTCGATATCTATTCTATGTGTTATCATGAAAACAAACTCATAAAAATGAAAAAAAAAAGTTCAAAAGTAAAAAAAGTCTAAATTATATCATGAAGATTAGATGAGGCAATTAAAAATGATCATCGCTCATCGATTTTTTTAATGTATAAATTGTTTAAAATATTTTAAAATTCTGATTTAACAGAAATTCATCCAAAGAATTTTATGGAGACTGAATTTTTGCATTTATCAGAGTACCTATTTAACTAATTAAGACTATGCGAGATATAAAATTGTAAGTATTTCAATTTTTGGATCGATAGTTTATGTTTCAGTGTTTATTTTAAACCAATCTAATTCCTCCATAGTTAATATGCTCTATTTATAGTAACGCAACGTTCAGTGGATTCTTTAAAAACAATTGTTTTATAATAAGTATTAGATATATATAAATAATAATATACTAACTTAAACCATATTGTTTGAATTTTAGAAACATTTTAATATTTTGATACCTTATTAAACTTTAAAACCTTTGAAATTGCATGTGGCATTAATTTCTTTCACTGATAACTCTAAATTTCAACTAATGAAATTTATTGGAAAGTACTTAATATCCTTCTATTTACTTCATTAGCAAAATTTAAATTTAATGCTTTAGAGATAAATTTCAATTTTGTATGAAAAATAATGCATAATTTAAGCATTTATTTACTTTAATTCAAACAGAATGTAATATATTAAATTTACATCGTAATTGAACAAAATGGGGCAAACCATTTATTCATTTAAGTAAATTTTAAGGAATTAATTTAACTCGTACGAAATGATATGCTTGTATTAAAAAATGCCATTTTAGATGCAAAAAAGAATTATAATTTTCAAACCTACTCCAAGTAGACATGATTGAAAACATGTTTATATTTACAGTTTAGATTTATCCTATTTTCTGATGTCCTTTTTTTTTCAATAAATCATTTTCTAATATAACGAAAGTATTATGCTTTAAAAACTATTGATTAAAATAACACTTATTTGTTTAGCTTTCTAATTAAAACTGATAATTATATTTTAAAATGTGAATTTAAATCACCATTAAATACGATTTTCAGATCAAATTACCAGACAAAGTAGATTTTGCAAAAAAAAAAAAATACACCTTACACTTCAGATTTAAAGTTTAATTTTTTAATTAAGTAAATTATAATTTCTAAATTTTTACCTAATAGAGTAATAAATAAAGGAAAGTAAATGTTCTAAGCGGCTCAGAATATGAGTATCATAATTAAATGATCCTAATATCAATTGCTAATATATGGAGCATATTAAATCAAATTTGCGATGCTTGGTTTTTCCATAAATAATAGTTAAATTAGTTAGCATTTTCATAATTAATGCTTAAATAGTTTTCAACTACGAAATATAAAATATAATAGTTTTTGATGATAATACTTTTCTATGACTAATAGTAAAAGTGAATCGTTGTATTTAATCAAATTTATAATTTTAATACTAGACTTTTGACTGGATCATTTCTTATGGAGTAATTGTGGTTGCAATAGGCTAAATGAGGCTCATGTGGTGTGGGAGAAAAGCTAAATAGCGTAAAAGTAAAATTCCTAATTTATTTTCAGTCCATTCAAAATTAAGATTTCACAACACAGTTCTATTATTTAGAAGCGATTGATATTCATTTATATGTAAAATTTCAAGAAAATCAAATTTTTCATGCAAAAAAATGTTAAAATATGCTTTAAAAATGTACTAAACATATAAAAATACGATGAAAATGTAATAAAATTGAAGTTTATAAAATGCAATGAATAAAAGACGCAAGTAAATTAATTATGCATTTTTTTAAAATGTAAAATCCTTAATCTATACTTATAATAAAGCTCAATGTATGTTTGTGTGTGTGATGACGCTCTACAGGCCAGAACATTGGACCTACAGCTACCAAATTTGCTACATGTATACCTTGGAGGTCGGGAATGTGCACTCTGAGCCTCTTTTTCGAATTTTTAATTATAATTTGAATTAATTAAAAACTAAGCGATATTTCGACGTTTTCTTCAATAACTTCCGAATCTGAATTTTATATCAAATTAAAGATATAAGAATTATTTTTATGATGGTACCAATATTTTATCATTTAACTTAAATTTATATTTTTGATGAATTTTTAAAGTGATTTTTTAAACATATTTTTCAATAATACATTTCAGACAAAACCATAAAATTTTAAAACAAACGATAAATAATGGAAGAGCAAAGGTGTAAAAATAGATTTTATTGAGCTGTTGCCATCATACTGATAGAAGTTTAAATTTAAAAATGAATTAACTACGACTGCAAATGAAATCGAAAAAAATGTAACTTTCAGCACGTGATTAGATGAAATTAAATATTACATGTTATGTTTTCTAAAAATTACATGCAAGACAAAGGTTTCTATGATCGTTTGCAATAACTATATCATTATTTTAGTAAATCAGCATTTTGTTTATGGTAGTCATGTTTGAATTTATACAGGATACGCTTTCAAATTCGTGCCAAATGACTAATTTTTAAATCATTAGAAATTGCCGTACATATTGTTATCTACTGTAAACTTAGTCTAAATAATTAAAATAACTGATTACTACATTTTATGTAACCTGAAACAAAAATGCATTGATGAATAACTTTAATTTTTTCATACTGTGAATCATATTTAACAAAATACATTTACTGATATTTTAAGCAAAGATATTACATCAGTCAGTCTTCTAAGCAAACATTAAAACTGACTGATTTATATAAAAAAATGACTATTATTATTATTCATCTTTTATATCTTTTCTTCCACCATCTTAAAAAATACATACCATTTCAGGCCAATCAATACCCGGAATTACTCCAAGGCTGAGATCGAGTGTGTGAGTTACTCTAGAAATATAATCTAGAGACACAACACTTTATATATTATTTACGTTGGGTGATCAAAAAGCAGCCCAGAAGGATTTTTTTTAAACTTTAATTAGAATTACGCTAGCAATTGGAATTTTTCTGCTGTAACTTCAAAAAATATTACAATATAAAACTGGGTTTTTTATATATTTTTAAAAATGACTTTTTTTATTGATATCAATGTTTAAAGCTATAAATTCAGTTTCTATTTTTAATGATTTACAAATTATTACTCTTATTACAAATTAAACCGAGAAAAAATGTAATGTTCAGCACGTGTTTAAAAATAAATGTTATGTTGTGGAACAAATATAAAATGTGATATTTTCCAGGTGATTTCATGACAACTTATTGCTATTCAGAGAGTTATACAGTGTAATGAATAAATAATCGTGAGACTTCTATAATAATGAGTTACGTGACCCTTGAAGTTTAAGTATATCTGGCAGAGAAATTATAAAGAGAGCAAGACACATAAGTATTTAATTGAAAATTTTAGAGCACATTACTCTTGGTGAATCCGCTGGTCGCCAAAGGTGGCTAGTAAATTAAATAAAAATGAGCATTAGGACAAATATGTTTTGCATTGATTAAGGATAAATTTAATAAAAACTGATTTCATCCTACGTTCTTAAAATGAACAAAAAGAGAATTGCATTAAAATATTATTTGGTTTTCAAAGCTTCTTAAATTTATAGATTTTTTTTGTTCAGGGCAAAGTATTTAATTCCTGTTTTTTGAAGGCTTAGAAATATATACCAATTAATACTTTCACAGAATTTTACTGCAATAAATTATGCATCATGATAACGTAACACCAGTGTTTCATGAATTTTTTTTTAAGCCATAAAGAATAAATCACGGAAGCAAACCTTTTTTTTACCTTTCTATTTTGTTCTCCTGGCACGCAACGTAGTACTTAAAATAACTCCCTTTTCCTTATCATATAACGCATTTCTAAAGCTGTTATGAAACAGTGTTTCTTCATTAAAAACATGAAAAAGCACACTGTTGGAAAACAGGAAAAAGCAAACGAAAGTTTACATTCAGCATTATTAAGATATGGGAATTTAAATTACATTTCTTAGAAAAGAATAACTTAAAAAGAAAAAAAATAGTTAAGTTAAAATTATTGACAATAAATGAATCATTTTGAAGCATCAAATTATGATTAACGAAAAACATACCACATCTTGATTCATATTTTATTGTTAAGAAAATTACTTAAGGTAAATCAACCCTTTCCACATCTTTGGAAAATTCGCAAATAAATTATCATAAACAAGCAAGCGCAAAAGCAAATGCGCACGCGCGCGCACACACACACACACACACAGAACCCATTATATAAATATAATTGTTATTGAATTAAATTATCAAAACGGGAGTGTATTGTTTCCATATTGAGTATACTCCTCAAAAACAGTTAATTCGGCAATCAAAATATTTTCTTCATTTTTATTTTCTTAGTCATGCATTTCATTTATGTTTATGAACTCATTATAAAATTGCACTTTTTCCATGACAAATATACTCGCTTAACATTAATTGTTTAGTAAAAATATTTTCCTACTTTATATTTTCTTAGTTATGCCAACAGAGGTGTATTTAATTTACAAGGAATTACATCGTTAAAAATTTATTTTATGAACTTTTAAGAAAACATTTTAAACAACTACGATTTACATCCCACAATAATTTAACATTCCTAACTCCAGTCTCATTTTAATCCGCAGTCAGAATGCAATTTCCCTTCCAAGCAAACATTATATAAGTTAGGACCATCACATCGCAAAGACACTCCGAAATTGTTTCATTTCTCTGAGAAAATAAGACTCCATATTTGCGCGTCTTTAACGTCGATCTTTCCCTTTGGACAAGATCCCACCAGGACCAATCTCGAGAGCTTCTTTGGGGCCTTCATTATTCAAGGGGCTAAATGACCTCTCCTGGGGATGCCCTATTGTGGACCTAAGTCTTGCGTACTAGCCCTGCGCGTTTTGTGTCTTCTGATCCTTAAAGCTATGGATGAGGCAATATAAGCCTCCTGGGAAGAAAAGGAATCTCAAATCAAGAGAAATGGATGGAATGGAAGAAATGTCCCCATAGATCTTCTCAAATATGTTGCCGCTGCTTAGAATTGCGGTAGACATGCCTTATGGCGGCTCTTAAGCAGTTTCGCGGCATCGGGGCCATATTTTAGTTCATGCCATACGGGATCAGAAAACTGATCAGGGCATTTTTATATTGCTATCTTTCCTGCCACATATATATACTAAAATAGGGAATAAATTGTACGGGGATGTTGCTAGCAAGCCAAAAAGAGCTTATTTTATTTATGATGCAAAAAAGAAAAGAATATCTCACGTATTTTAATAAGCTTGTAAAGAGGCATTTTACAATCTTTTTTTCACCAATAAAAAATATTATGCAGTGCATGAAGGAAATTAAAGAAGTATTTTTCTATCTTTCGTTAATCAATAAAACATTTCGCGTTGCGTATGAAAGAAATCGATTAAAACTTTATTAGGAAACTTACAAACTTTTTTAAACTTTCAAACGCATAAGAATTGAAGAAAAACTTTTTATTAGAAAATATATTTGTTATGATTTCTAGGAAAAAAATATTTTCATAAATTTCATCAAATTAAAGTTAAATTCCAAAGATATGATATCTGTGCAATTGTTACCGTTTTTAAGTGTAAAAACATCCAAAAAGAACCCATTCACTAACAAGGTTATTATATTATTTTGTGAAAATAATCATTTTTTAAAAAAAGTTAGTATACTAATTTTATTTCAATTCAAAAGATTTTATGTTAATATAATTTTTAAACTTTCAAAATATATAACGTTTGAAAAAAGAAACTCTTCATTTTAAATATCTATACATTCCCAATGTTTTCAAAAAAATGTAAAAATGTAAAAAACTATATATATATTTATAGACTTTGGTACATTAAATTCCAAATATATAATGCGATATCAACGCATTTTTTTATTTTCAAAAGCAAAAAAAAAAAAAAAAAAAAAAACAGAATCCATTACTTAGAAAATAAGTATATTATTTTTTTGAAATCGTGTTTTTTTAAAAAAAAATTTACATTAATTTAATATAAAATTCGAACGATATAATGACACAATAACAATTTTATTTTTTTAAATGAATGATTATTTGATTATTTTTCTCCATTTCAAAAAGATATAAAAGCTTTCAAAATGAAATTCGGGTTTTAAGCTTTATCAAAATTTGAAAATTTTTGATTGAAAATGAATTTAACCATCATTTTGAAAGTATAGTTTTCGTTTTTCTATTGAAATTTCAATATTCAGCTATTGATTGAAAATGTAATTTATTCGATACATTTTTATTAGTATTGGGAAATATTGTAGAAACATCATTTTATTTAAAGAAAAAATTATTTTTTAACTAATAAAAATTTTAATGAATTTCAATGTTACATCCATATATATTCAAGTCACATTCTTAAAAACTAATAAACTGCTTAAAAAATATTTTAATTATTGTAATTCTTTTATTTACCCGTTGTTGCAGCTATATAAAAGGATTTAAGATATGACTATGCAAGATTTATTCTAATTGCATATGCATTTAGAGTAAATCTTAATGACGAGTAAATTAAAATCGAAGTGCATTTTAATGAAAATGCATTTTTAAATATTTGATGGGAAATATGGAAAAATAATTTTAAATTTCCATTTACTATGGCATCATTCAAAATTTTTCTTTAATTTTTATGATTAATGCAGATGAGTATAAGTGATACATGAAATTAAAAATATGTTTAATATGTGTAAAAATTTATTCTAACACTTTAATTATTTGGAGATATTAAAGAATATTTTTATAGTTTTGTTTTGTTAATTTTTTTCTCTTTAAAATATATGAATAAGTAATGCTCCATGAGTACGAGTAATGAGTTTTATATTAAAATTTAATTATTTAGTGCAAAAGTAACAATTTATGGCTTAAGACCCATTTACCCATTCTGAAAATGAAAAAAAAAATTACTACTTCATAAATTATGCACTGCAGTAGTTTAATTTTCATTTGAAACGCAAACAACATGAAAAGTACCATCTTCTGTTTATTGATGCTATGATTTATATATTGAGAAGAAAAAAAATCTATTAATTGCTGAGAATCTACTTAAAAAAATTTCCCATCATTTAGCCAGAAATTAATATTAATCCATTTTTAAAAGATATAATTGCAGATGTCCATTTAGAATTAACTGCTTGTCTTTAAAATTAATTGCACATTAAGATACTGCGTTAAATTTAATGGTAGAATCTACTTCCCACTTAAGATATAAAAGAAAAAAAATTATATTTGATATTTATTTTCATTTCGTCCATATAATTGGTCTAAAAGCTTTTTAGTAATTTGCAGAAAAAATAAGGTTTAAAGAGTTCTGAATAATGCTATGCTATCATAGAGGCATTCACTGTTAATTTTTTGTTCTTGAAGGAATACTATTTTGTTTCAAGACGTTTATCATTTCGCTTGTGTTTATGATACTATTTTTTAAATGGAAATGCTAAATAAATGAGGAATATTTTGTGAATTAATTTGATGAATACGAGCAATATTTAAATAGCAGATATTTAAAAAAAATCCTGGAAAGTGCTTTTGCTCAAGAAAAATTCCCTTTTAGTTTTGATAGAAAATTACAGAATTTTATTGCAAACATATATAACGTGATTTTAATTCTTTTCTATTCTTCACGTAACTGAATTTTTATGTATATTGTTTCATAGTTTGTTTTAAAAATAGATTATTATTTTGTTATAAGTTTTTAGTATATTAATAAGAAACAAGAGACTAAAATATGTATTATTTTTATCTGCAGTTTAATGTTTTTTTAAAAAAAAATCTTGTTTTTTGATACATATTGTTAGCGCTTTAACTATTCTTTTTTTTGTATTCTCAATAATAACATGGATATAAATATAAATAAATATTGCTTCCTTTAGTAAGATTTATGTTTAACAATCTTCCCTCTGATGACAACATCAGACGAATATTATCGATCAATAGTATGAGTTTAATACAGTGTCAATAGTCAGTGTATTTGTTCATTTTGTTTCTACTATCTATTTTTTGAGCTAGCCCATTGTTTTCATTTTGAAAATTCTCATATTTGTATTTTATATAGTTATTATTGTGCATTGTTATTAGTAATAATCATTTAGAATTATTTTTAAAAGTGATTTTTCAAATATTAATAACATATATACTGAAAATGAAATTTTCTTTGAAAAATGTCTTTATAATATGTAAGAAATATAAAAAAGGGGATGAAATAAAGAATTCAATTAATCTTGAAGAATAAGCTTCCAACTCAAACAAAATAATGTCAGTCATAAGCAAATCTTTGCGATATGATAAGTACTATATTCATTATAAACACTGAATATAAAAGTACGCCTATGGCATGTAAAAATATCTCTAATACTGCATTTTTTAAGTCAGTGTATGTTAGAGAAATCTTTATTGGAATCTTTTAGTAAAATCACTAATATGAACAACTTTATTTTCTATTTTCTGAAGCAGATTCTTTAAAAAAATGTGCAGAGTACTCTGCCTTTATATAGTGTACAGAGAAGTATACAATGCAAATAGAATATCCCCTCTTAGAGCACGTGTACAAATTTTACCCTCCCTGAAAAAAATGAATCGAAATTAAAATCCAATAGTGTCATCTTCTTGAACTTGCATTAACCAAAACTGTAATAAATATTAATATATATTATTCTGACATGAAAATGCAGATATTAAAAATGATTATAAATTATGTGTTTGTGAGCAAGCAGTGGTTAAAATATTACAGCATACGAAGTTCTTTCATTAGAAATTATACAGTATAGTTACCATACTTTGAGTGAATAGTTCGAACTGATAAGAAAATTGCTAATCTGGAAAGAACATTTAAATATTTCTTTAATGATTCAACTTAGTAACTTGCTTTGCATTTGAAATTTTGAGATTCTTCATTTTATATATAACATTAATTTTCTGTAACGTACAACACTATAAAAGAAGAGAAAGAATGGATTTAAACACACCTTAAATACACTTCAATATTTTTTATCTCTGTTGATTTGTTGCAATAAGGCAACAAAATATGTTGACTAATATGCTATCATCTTATGCCATATGCTCATCTGCCATCATCATCTAGCTCCATATGGTCTAGTATCAAAATTTTGAAACAGCACTGTGACATTTCCTTGGTGAAGTTCTATTAACATTTCACTTGACAGGAAAATTGTTTATTGATAGACTCTCAAGAATCATAAATTTAATTATGTTGGAGGGAATTCTGGGCATTCTCTGTAGAGTTCTATATGAAGATGCTTATCAATTTCACATTTTTAAGGAAATAAAAATAGTAGCTAAAAAGAAAAAGCTAATATGCGGATGAAAATATTTCGATTTTTAATTATCTGATAATATAATCAATTTTGTATTAATTCAGAAAATAATTATTAGCAATTTATTGAACGCAAAAAAAGAAACCGCATAAAGTTTATTAACGTAATTTTTATCTTAAAAGAAAGTGTATTCTTGTTTTGGATCACTGGATATCTTAGTGAGGGAAATATATATAATATGACCAGTGGTTACATGAAACCAATTATTGCATATGCTGAATTAATTCTACGATTTAAAAAAATTCTTAAAATATTCACTTGATAGCATTCTTCTAATAACTAAATTTTAGAACAGATTTTTTTAAACTTTTTATAGCATTATTAACATGGTATCTCCTGTTGTGAAAAATCATGTCTGAAGCTTCTTAAGTTTATATGAAACGCGTTTCCAAAAAAAAAGTAAGTTTTATTTAAAAAAACTGCGTTGATTAAAAGAAAAAAAAATGCTGATAATTTTTTTTTCATTTGTAAAATAGAACCTATCATTGAGGATTTGCCGAAATCTAAACGTACATAAACTAAACGACCATTAAAACACACTATCTACCTTAAAAATAAATATGTATTTTCCACAAAGGACCACTATCTCAAACATTCAAATTTTACTCAAATATAATGTATATATGTTTTATATTACATGCTTTTACATGTATTATGCTTTTAAACAGAGCAATTTAATATTCAGAATAAATTTGCATTTTTTTTTTTTTTTTTTTTTTTTTTTTGAAATAATGAGTTATTTCAAAATTTATACTGATATAGATTATTCGTCCAGGATAATATATTGAATATTTATTCTACCATGCTATTCAGAGAAATCTTCAAAATACATTTTAAAAAATTTAACTGTAAAAGCATTATTGAATAACACATTTTTAAAAAGGAATTATAATGCTTAATTTTTGTTTTAAAATTAAGAATTATAAATTTTTTTCTAATAATACAAAATTCCACCTAAATATTATTGTAAATTAATTTTAAATGATTTTATTTAAGTTTATTCGTGCTATATTTTTCATCATAATTTTATATTGGTTGAAAATTGTTTCGCATTCCAATCAACCATTTAGCAATCAGTCATTAATCATTCATTACCATTTTATCAATCATTTCATTTATCAGTTAGCAATTGATTGTATGATATCCTTATATGATAATGAAGTACTTTCGATAAATATTTTGTCATATGTTTATGGTCACTGATAAAATGTTTTGAAAGGCACAAGTTTCCAAAACTAATGTCATTGCTTTAAAGGTCAGTTATGAGTCGATCTGTAAAATTAAAAGGCTTATTTAATTTAACAGTAATTTTCCATGGATATATCAATACATTTATATTACACTTTTCAATATTGTGATAGATTGCCTATCAAAAACATAAAATTATTATTTAGGTAAAAAAAACCAAAAATAAAAACATTAAAATTTCATATTTCAAACTTTTATATTTAAATGAAGACCTGTCATTAGTATACTCAAAAGTGGTTTCAAATAACCGTAAGATTTTCTTACAAATGTAATATATTTCAAAGAGGAAATCATTTATATATAGTATAAATTATTTGTAATAAATTTGGTTAGCATCCAGAATAAAATTTAGATAGAATTATTCAATTTCTATTTTAGGGTTCATGTCAGAAATGCTGATTTCCTTTAGGTTTGGATAAGTCGGTTTCCATGCAATTTGAATGGTACTGTGTCGAAATCGAAAGAGAATAGTTTAATTTGCATCTAATTTAAATGAGATATTTGCTGATGTCCTCAGAATTCGTGAGGGAATACAGTGAATTGTTTTCTGAGAGCAATACATTGAAATGTATTTTTTTGATAATTGGACACAAATTAGTTTATTTATTATTTATGAAGAAATATATTATCTTAATAAAATGTTTAATGAAGATACCCCCCCTCCCTTAAAAAATATCTTTTTTTTCCGGTAAGAAGGAATTTTAACTTCCATTGAAGTGTCTATTCTTGTTGCTGAAAAAGTCGCATCCAATTTACTTAAACTCATAATTCAACTGTGAATATTTTATATATATTTATAAACCTAATTAATTATTTGTGATTGAAATTACTTTATTAATTATTTATAGCATTATAATATATAATTTAAATGAATTGCGTAATAAAGACAGCCAGAAAAATTTTTTACCGGTAAGAAAGTACACTTATTTCCATCTGAGTGTATATTCCTACTGTTGCTGGACAATATTTCATGGAATGATAGAGAAAACCCCTTTATTAATTATTTATAAACTCAATTATTTATAATGACCAACCTATAAAATTCAAACCAAATTCCTAGAAAAGGAAGAAAAAAAATTTTTTTTTTTCTGTATGAAAATATTTTAACTTCCATTGAAGTGTCTGTTTCTTTTGTTAAATAATTCTCAAAGTATTTCCTAATAAAACTTATTTCCTTAAGCTTATCAATTAACTATGAATATTTTATAGAAAAATAGAGAACTGAAAAAACAATATTTTATAAAATAATAGAGATAACCGAAATAAACAATCATTGTAGAAGAAAATGTTACGATTATGCGTTTGGATGTGGATGATATTGAAGAATGCAAAATGGAATCTAAGAATAAAGTTACAAAATTTAAGGAGAAATGCTTAAATATGCCTAATCTTAAATTAAAAATCTCTAAGAAGAGTATATGCTTTTCTTAATGTTGTCTTAAGTGTTTTTTAGGAAATGAGATTAGACATTTATTGTAGTGACAGCTAGATTATGTAATCGGTGTTATTGGATTAGTTAATCAATTTTCAAGAAGAAATCGTAACTGGTAAAGTCAAGAAAGGGGAGTCTCTGGACCTATCTATAGTTATGCACGTGGAATGACCAGACTATTTCTAAAATCAATAAAAGAACCTACTAATGTATCATTCTGAAGCAAATTCTGCTTTTCATAATGTATGAAAATTCAGGAATATCGTCATTCATGAAGGTTGAATATATATGTCGATATAAGCGAGGTAAAAATAAAACAAGCAAAACTAAACATATATTTTAATCATCATGAGATAAACCTAAATGCACTTCGATAAAAATAGTTGTTAATGATCGTGTGATCCGTAATGTGCTATTGTAGCTGTGAGAAGATACTATCTCCAATTCACTACGGTATTGACTGCATGCTAAATCTGAGAAGCCGGAAACAAGTCCAGAGAAAAATAGTATACGAAATTTGCATCAAATAACCTTTCTTACAGCAAGACACACAGTATAATAAATCATACTCACAAATGTTAAGACAACTCAATAGCAACCAAAGCATGACTCATCAAAGTCAGTTTAAATTATTTTGTAACAATTGGAATACCCTATTGTTGATAATAGATTACGTATAATTTTTTCTTTTCCTTTCATATTGTGCTCATACAACTGATTAGATAAGTCAGTGTTATAGGAAAGGTCTGCATAATGGTGTTGTGTATTGTCTATTAACAATTGTAAATGACTGTAGAAAATGAATTCATGATTTACGATTTCATTCATGCTGTTTCATTCCTAATTTACAAGATTTTAGCTATGCTATATTAGAGCATGCTTTCTTTGAAAAGATATTTCTCTTGTACCTCATAAATATTCTTCAAAATTTTATCAGATTTATTCCGAGCTTCGTTTATTCATAAATGCTTAAACTCATCCCAGTATGCCAGTGTGTGTTTTAATGTGTTATTTTTTTGAAATTACATACTATAATAGCACATTTATGGAATTGCCTACAAAGCATAGTTAGATATTAAATATCCCGATTATATATCAGTTTGCCCAAATGTGCATTTTAAAAGCAAATACTCGTATATTTTATAGTTCGTTCACATATTTTGAGTGGATATTTCATTAATTTTTTTCCCTATTTTTGCTTTGTCACTTCAATGAAGAAAATTCTAATTTTTGGAAGCCTACTTGGATTTTATATTTATCCTATTTATTTTTAGAAGAAACTAAAATAATTCTAATTTATAAAATTAATTGTATTTAATATAAACAATTATTTCCGAAAATTTCTAATTTGATAAAATTATTTGAAATTAAAGTAAAAAGACATTTCCATAAAAATTTATATTTAAAGTTTTAATTTCAGTCCTCAAATTAGATCCTATCATATATATTATTTAATATCTACTAGTGTATCAAGGACATTATTTGTTTCTAAAACTTTTTAAAATAGAACATTATTGATAGCAAGCTTTGTAATTTGTGAAATATCTAGTAAGTAGAGACACCAAAATTGATTTCTATATGAATTATATTTCGGTTTCTTGTACTGAATTTTAATTAACGCTGTATATATTCAAAGATACTCTGTATTCTTTTAAAATTATTGCTTTATACAGTATCCTTGTTTTATCAAGAAATAAATAGATAGACATTGGAAATCTAACATTTAAAATGATACCACGTTAATTTATACAAGAATTATTAGATAATGTATTACTTGCTGGTATAAGAATTCTTTGATATAATATATACTTATACAATACTTACTTGATAATATATTACATAATTATATATGAGTTACTTGCTTCCAATATGAACATGCAAATCTTAAATTCCCACGAAAATTAATACCTCATTCAACTGTAAATATCTATTATAAAAGTAATCAATATTCTGAATATCAGAAAGCTAATTCGAAAAACATTAGCACAGAGAATGATTAGCATGGAATAAATGTTGCATCCAGATATCAAATTGGTTTTTGCCTCATTTTTTTCAATTAGCATAATTAGTACTCATATAAAAAAATTAGTTGAGTTTTATAAAAGAAAAACTATTAATTCTGAAGTGATAAAAATATCAAAAAGATATAATTATATTAATAATACTTTTTACATGTGTACCGTTTTTATATTCGCTTGGTTTCATTTTTATTTTGAAACAAAAGTTGAAGAAATTAGCAATTTTTTTTGGATAAATTATAAAAATTGCCATTCGACTGATGGGTTTTTTTTTCAATAGCTTGATTACTTTTGTCAATCGTTGAACTTTAGGGCATAATTTTTAATTTCAGGAAATTTATGAATTTGTTTATTTAATAAGAAATGTATTAAATTATCCAATATTTCCGATAAGTAAACAGAAATATATTTTGATATTTTTTTGGATGTTGTAAGACATGCAGAGCTTTGAAAAACAATAAGCTCCAATATGTGCTACATCGTTGGCTTTATCGAATTATTCCTTTATTCCTACATTTATTATTCCTTTATTCTTACAGTTAAGTAGATACATCTCAATGTTCAAACTCAAATAAAAATTCAGATTTTGGACGAATCATTAAAATTACTTATGAACTTAAAATCTGGAAAAAATGTTTTGATAATTTTTTAAAAAAAGAATAGAGATAATAACTCAATAAAAATTTGTGTTTAATGACCTTACTTGTTTATAATGTGTGTAATAGAAAACTTTCTAATGCTTTATTTTTTAAACTTTGATTGATTTTGGAAAGAAATTATCTTAATTTTAGTAAATTATACCAATTGGAATCCACTCGATATTTTAATCAAAATCTTTAGTTCCAAATATGATTTAATTTCTTTATGCATGTATACTTTGTATACATGTACTTTTTACATGTATGCTATTTTTGCATATTCTGCAAATTGCAAAAACAATAAGTTGATATGCATATTGATAAGTCATTTTAATTTATGTGCGAACAAATGATTCGATCAAGATTTCTTAAATCGAGCTTATAATTATACATAAGTGAATAAATAGTAAATTAACAAATGAAAAGAAATTATTTTAATTTAAAATTTATTGAAATCATCAATATGTTTTAGCCAAAATTTTTAACTCAATTGGTGATTCTACTTTCTTTTTACGTGGGTTTAGGGTAGGAATTTTTATTTCATGATTATTGTATAATCTACAAGACATACATACTACATATAATACTAAAATAATCTGTGTAAGATGAAATCATTAGACCAAGAATTTTCAAACTTGTCACATAATTCTTTCTTAAATAATAAATAGCAAAATATTTTTATTTTTTGTATTAACGTTTAGATTAAAACTGTTTACACTGTTAATGCTTCCTGTCAATACCTTCCTACTATACTATTGCATAAACACATATTGCAAAATGCTTCGGGACAAAGAAAAATGTTATTCAATTATAAATTCATTTTTTATATTTTGCAAATCTTAATTTCATTGTTTTAAATACTGGATTTATAATAGCTCGGCTAGTTACGTTATGATTTTTCATGCTGCTATGTAACTGGAGTAGTTATAAAAAGTAATTAGAAGATTTGTCGATAACGTCTGTTACATTCTCATTCTACGATGTCACAGGTTCTAATGTTTTAAATTTTTTCGACATTTATTGCTCATGATACATTTTTACCGATAAAAGTGATAAAATGGAACATTTTTCTAACCATTTAAAAGTTTGAAAATGAAAAACATATCTGCGATCTCCAGATGCTGAAGCGCCGTACTTTTATCAGTATTTTATACTCCGGCGGGAATATTTTAAAGTACAGGCTTCTTCCTAATTTTATCCTCAATTGCTTCGTATTGATAAAATATTTTCCGGTTCGCTACATTATTCAGTAAGAACAGCTTAAAATTATATAACCTAAAAAAACCAAACAAGAAGCATTATATCCTGGTTAAGTTTACGAAAAGTGAAAAACATGGTGGCTGGAACTCTTATCACTGTAAGTTCAGCTTCACGGAATCAATTGTTCCTCTTTTAATAAAGCCACATCCGCTTTGAAAAATCATTAAAATATGCATACAAGGCAAGTAACCTGAACTTTTAAAAAATACTTTATTCAAAAGAAGAAGAAAAAAAAATACGAGAAAACTTTGAACATGGTATAAGCTTCTCAATTAGATATGCTGAAGATTTTTAAAATAAATGCATGTTGGGGAAAAGAGACAATTTTAGTCTATAATCTTTCTCTTTAATTTCAGATTAATGCTTTCAAAATTTATTTAGCTTACATAAGAATCTAAAATTCAATTAAAGAAGTAGTTTAATTCTTTAAATTAAATAAATCAATGCCCTTTTTCCGTAAAAAAAGTTGATAAAATATGTATCTTTTTTAAAATTTCATAATATTTATCAATAAATACGAGTTAATTTTTAACGGGAGGGTCAAAACGTTCATCAAACATTGAACATAAAACATTGCTCCAGAGAATAAAAATTTAAGAAGTTCTAACTAAGTATCGAAACAGTTCAGATTTTTGAAATCATTTTCAATCGAATTTACTGTTTTATTATCCAAACTACAACAGTTATTAGAATGATAGTATTAATTATGATTTATGTCCTATAATAATTGTGCAACAATATGACCCATGTACGTGAAGAAAAATTAGTATAAAATGGTAGGCAAGTTGGACAAAGAGATACAAAATTTAGAACGTGTTTTTTGGCGTTGTAAGGTTATAAAAACTAAAGCGTTCCCAGAAGTTTTAATTTTTACCATTTTTGTATGAAGAAATTCTCTGCATACAAAATATACTTACAAAATGGCTTGCAAAAATTAAATCTAATTAAGCTTGATTAAAATTAAGCTTATTTAAGCTCAAAATTAAATTAAGCTTGCAAAAATTAAATCTCCTTTGCATCAATTTAAAATTCAAAAGAATGAATTTAATTGTATCAGAATTGCATAAGTACTAGCTGGTCTTCGGCGCGTTGCTGCCGCAGAAAAAAAAAATCTTGGCAATATCGTTTAGAATTTGATATAGCTATTTTTTAACTAAAAATGATAAGAATAATATTTACTTTCTTGTTATAAATGAATACATTCACTGAAATTGAGAGATATATAAGGAGAAACAAAAATAGCATTTATTCAATTTTTATTATACTATTCGACAAAAAATATTCATTTTTATATCTTAGATTTGTGTATTCTTTTAGAATTGAAAAACTTGGTATTCTTTCAGAATAATAATGAAAGGAACAATTTATTGCATCTCTTAATTTCTTTAATATTCGTGCAGAATTCTCAAGTTCATGTTAAAAAAACGTGATTAAAATATTTTCTTTAAAAATTTATTAGACACATAAAAAATATTTATTCTATTAAAAATTTAACATAGCTGGAAAAATAATTTTTTGAAAATAAAGTTGATGAAATTATTTGTACTATAATACTTTCGAAAGTTAATGCAAAAAAAATATTAGATTTTTAATAAAAATTATAAACCTATTGTAATGATTCCCCTTAACTTTTCTCGCATACTATATAATGAAATTGTTGCCTCAGAGAACTACTTGCATAGAATTTACATACAATATCTACGAAATATTAACGTCTAGCTTGAATTTACCATTTTTACCGTTGTCTCTTTGGTGAGCTATTTGGTGGGTAATCTACTATTAATTGTGGCGGAAAATCAATCTGAAAATATTTTTTATACTTTAGATGATTGAACTGTGCCTATAACCTTCACAAAGCAAGTAATATGCTGTTGAAGTTTTATTGGAATCAAATGAGCGGTACGGCCGCGCATAAGAGACATGCAAACATTCATTTTTATTTACATAATTTTTTTCCTCTAATTTCAAAAGCATATATTTTTTGATATTTATTCTAAATTTCTGTATGTAAAATATCTGAAATTTCAGTTTGAAGGAAAATGTTTCATTAATTTCATTAATGAATATATATCCGAGCATTCAGAGACAAATTTGAATATCCGTCGATAATAAATAATTTATCGAATAATACCACTATTTCAAACAAATTTTTAAAAATAAAATAATATTAAATTAATAAGCTCTAAACTACGATGTTTCTAAGTTACTACTAAGTTGTTACAATCTTAATGCTACGATGGTTCTAAGTTGAACTTAGGATTTCTTTTAAATATCAGGCTTAAATAATTATTTCTTTTCATCTTAATAATTTTTAATTCTCACTGAATATGATACATGGTTCTGGTCCCTACTTGCACAGTTGAATATATTTTTTTCTACTGGGAGATTCCTTAATATATTAGTTTATCTTCCCCTTATTATTAAATTTAATTCTGGGATAAAACTAAAATTAAGATGTGAATTTAAATTATAATGAATAAAATAAAATCGTGACACATCTTATCTAAAATTTCCAAAGTTTCTAAAAATGTTTTTTTTTTATTTATTTAAGTAGGGAGGCACTTTGTTTGCTGGATAAAAAGTCAGTGTTTTCATTTCATTACCTCATTTCATTACTTACATGAACTCTAAACTTAAATTTTTTCATAATCTCTAAATTTAAATTTTATTTGTATAATTTAGTTTTTCTAACGCAAGATTTCTAAGAAACTGGTTTGAATATTAATTGATTATTTGAAATTTCGTGAAATTTTTCCTGGGAAATAAATTTTTAATATAGCATATACATATTTCTTAATTTTAAAATATTATTTGGTAATTTTATTCCTAATTATCTAAATTTTTGAAAAAAAATAGAAATTGTTTAAAATTATAATAAACTTTTTTTAGATATTTCATTTAAAGTGGATCATTCATAATTTTCCAAAAATTTATAACAATTCTTTTATTGTATTTGTTTTACAATTTATATAAAAATAAAATGTCCGTTCGTATTTCTTTTCATTCGTAAGAAGCGAATATTCCAAACCAATATCCAAATGGAAGTTTCCAGCAACTTGTTATTCAGCGTTTTAGATGCACAGTTCATGCACTATATTAATCCTTAGCACTCCGACTCCTCTCAGGCGCCATACAAGACAGTGCATTATATTTACGCTTCATTTATTTTTCAATTTTGATTGTTAAAAATACTTACAGAATGATAATGGTAATACTCAGATTAACTTTTCTTGGAAATTAAATTTAAAATAATTACATATTTATTTTTGGAGCAATAAACAAGTTCTTGTATTAAGTGTATATTCATGCTTATAACTACTTTTCAGAGTGTAAAGGTTTAAATTTTAAAATATATGCAAGTTTTTTAAGACATTTTATTTAAATCACATCCATACATATTTATACTTTGGTGATTTCTTAAAACATATAGAAATATCTTTTGAATAGTTTGTTGAGATATTAGATGCTTGCAGTCCAGAATCCAATAATTTAAATATTACAAAGGAATCGTAATTTCCTCATACATATATAAATCTTCTTCAAACAAACTGAATTCAACATCATTTTACATGCTACTTATTAAATTTGTTAAGCCTGGAAAAAAATACAAATACTACCTGGAAAAAAATACATTTGTTCATTAAGTAAATTTCATATCCTTTAAAAAACATTTTATTCCTTAGTATTGAATAAAGTAGAAATGATTTTTATCAGATATTGAATTTATATAATCTAAATGTAGGCATTATGTTTAGAAAAATAGTCAAAAGAATTCAACATGCCATCTTTCAGAATTTTATGTCATACATTTCATATTACTTTAAAAAAGGATCATATTATTGTATTTGCGTCCATCTCAGTGTATGACACTTTAAAATGCTTTATCCAAAGAACTTTTTCTGTGTCTGAATATTTAATACAGTCATATCTGATATTCAGATCAATCGTAAAACAACTGGACAAATCTTGCCAATCGGCAAGTGATATAAATTTTTCGAGCGTGGCAAAAAATGCACTTTTAAGTAAAATTCTGCCTTACAAATGTATTTATATTTACTAAACTTAAAGAATCCTCTAAAAATATACTTTACATGGGATTTACTAATATTCCCTATTTTATTAATACTGGAAAATTTGTACTACGTGGCGTTTTGAAATTATTTAAATTCTGATATTAATTTTATGTATGTAATATAAAAAAAGTTAAATATAAATATCAGTTAATTTTTCCAGTCTGATTATTGCGGATAAAATAAGATTATCTTCCTCTTTCATATTTCTTCAAATAATATTAAGAATCTCTTACCTTAATTAATTTTAGTTCAAATGCTAAAATTATGATTTTGAAAAAAGTTATTTTCACATCGTAACAGTTAATTAATTTTAAAAAATGCATCAATTGATATTTACGTATATATTATTGCATGCTAAAAGTATATATTAATTAATAATATCTTGGGTAATTTATTATCAGATCGTTTTAAAAGCTAAAGGAAAATATTTGAATCATTTTAATTTTATAACAAAAAAGCAAAATTTTTAAATTTTCTTAATAAGAAAAGTATGTTTAGATATTTTGTCTCAAGCTATGTGAATAATTTCAAGTATTGACTAACGCCATTCATAAAGAAATTCACTCATTAATTTTTGAAAAAATGTGCTTTCAAATATTTACCGTTTCCTTTATTTAAAGAAATACATTTTTGTATTTTTAGTAATTTAAACGATTTTTTTTCCTTTTATCTTAAAAAATGTTATTACACACATATATCTATAATCCTAATATTATATTAAAACTTATTTATACGAAACAAGATTTTTGTATAATATAATGAATGAGATTTTTTTAATTTGCGTATAAGTTTTATATTTTATATAAAAATATGAAAAATATTTAGGCTCATCTATTAGACAAATTTGCTAAATAATTATTTTTTTCTTACTTTAATATTCATAAAAATATCTTAAATCTGGATTTCATAGTTTTTTACAATGCAATTCCTTATGAATTCTTTGAAAGAATCTATTACAAATTTCATTTCATCTGCATTCTGTAAAATCCCAGAAATTTGCCAATTCAGTTTTAAGTCATTTCTTTATTCTTGCGTTTTAAATAAATTAGATATTTTTTTTGTGAATAAGTATGAGGCTTACGTCCAACACTTTCTTTTTTTTAATTTTTCTGAATTCATCTATTTAACACACATTATTTTAAAAACATCTAATGCATTTTGATATTAAATGTTGAATAATTAAGAAAGTTACTGAGTCCATTTATCAAAGATACTGAAATACCAAATTAAACATGATATTCTCCAGTTAAGTAGTTAAAATGATAATAAACATAAATTTACTAAGAAACATTAATTTGCCAAACTTCTAATAATAGAAATGAGTGAAAATAAGAGGAAAATAAACAATAAAAAATTGAAACGGAGAAATTTCAATAATTAAAAAAGAATGATTTTATTGTATTAAATTTATTTTTCTTTACATCAAAGATTATTATAAATAAATAAAATAAATAACTATTATAAAAAGTTATTATATACATTTAAATTATATAAATA
This sequence comes from Argiope trifasciata, assembly GCA_026543055.1. Classification (NCBI taxonomy): domain Eukaryota; kingdom Metazoa; phylum Arthropoda; class Arachnida; order Araneae; family Araneidae; genus Argiope; species Argiope trifasciata. The sequence continues at coordinate 2,511,280 of JAPMOQ010048154.1, forward strand.
AATAAAATAAAAGTTAATTAAAAATGTTCGCAGTAAAAGCAATTTAAATCAGAAATAAATGACTAAATTTAAATTATAAAAATTTGGATTTTTGATATGTTTCTTAGAGAATGCAATTTCGAAATATAACACATTCACAAATAAACGCTGTAGGTGTTGAAAGGCAATTCATGATATTACTTTGTTATATTGATATGATTTAAATTAATTTATATGTAAAGATTATCACGTCATCATCAAAGCAATGTTACTACTCAAAAAGATTTTTTAAACATCTGGCATTTTCCACATTATTATTAAGCATAATATACAAAAAGCTGCTCAGTTCATTTGGTTGATAAAGGATATTTTACTCGACAGCTCCGTAACTCCTTAATTATAAAAAATTCATAGCAACAGTACTTTTTATATTTGAAGACAGACTAAAATAATAACAATAGGAGATAAATATTACGAAGAGAACTTTTCATCATAAATTCTACAAATATAAAGATTTTCATTTTCAATCAGAGCAATTTTTTCCTTATTTTAATATATATGTTGTCAAAAAAAAAACGTTTCATTTTCCAAAATAATGGAAATAGTTTGAACAAAAATCATTTTAAGAAGAAAAATTATAGCCAAACAGTCAAAGAGAAAAAAATATATAAAAGATTCAGGAACTAGTAAATAATTCACTCTTTAAATGAATACTCTAAAACTAAATGTAATTAATGTATTTAAAAATATTTAGATTATTAAGGTATATAATTTTTCATAATTGCAAATGTAAGAATTTGAAAAAGAAAATTGAATATGCCAAATGATTAAAGAGCTGGGTGGCCCTTATTTACATTATAATTGAAAGAAGTTAACATTAAATGAGATATAACTATAAATAATACACGGAAAATTCAAAGAATAAATTGAAAATTCATCTTCGAACTTTTCATTCAAATCTATAATTTTTTGCATAAAATGAATACAAATATTGATTCAGCTATGATTATAATTCACGTTAATTGGAGCCTTAGTAAGTCATTAGATTATTCCAGGCAGAGTTGATTTTATAAAGTATGCGTATGAGAACCGTAAAGCAGTGCACATAGAAATTCCAGTCGATTTTTCATCGACTGTGTATATTAAGATATATTTAAGTGTATTAAATTTATGTGTTTATATGTATTCACAAAATGTTTTAATATAGCCTCACCTTAATTTGTTGCAGTACCTCGAAATATTCATAATTTTAATGCGAAATAAAACCTTGCTCAGTTTAATTTTACCAATAAAGATTGTTTTTTTATTTAGCAAGATACCGTTTCACGTTTGTATAAATTCAAATAGTTCAAAAAAAGTCTCAACTACCGAATGAGGGCATCAAAATCTGAGGTTTTATTTTTTTTAAATTTTATTCATATATTTTAAAATCATATTTAGGTAAAGCTTTAGTCCCAAAATGGAAAAAAATAATGTTTGGATATTTTTAGTGTCTGTCTATTCTCAAAGTATTTATCGGTAAAAATAAAAATATACTATTTACTTTTTTGTAGAATTCTAAAAAAAATGAAAACTCATGAAAACTACACAATTTATTTTTAGTACTTGCTATAAAACACAAAGACATGTCTATAAGTGCTTATATTTGCGTCATATTTTCTACAATGTTTTAAAGTTATTTTTTCACAATCGCAAAACGTATAACTAAATATAATATCACATATTTTATCCAAAAACTTTCGGAAAAATGCTATTTTTAATTTGACACCAAAATGGTAAATATATACATTTTTTGATAGAATTTTATAATATAGTATATTTTAAAAACTATTTATAATTATCTCTTACTTATTTCATTTTCCTAATATTACTTGTATACTAAAATTTAATATAATTTGCTACTAAATCATGAAACTTGAAGCATTGAAATCACCTTAAATACAACGCTGAAATATGTAATTACTTAAGGGAAAAGTGTTTCATCCAATTTCTGTAAATTCATGTCCTAGATAAAAATTTAAAAACATTTTAATTTGAGTTTCTATTTTTTATCCTACAACTATTTTGCACGTATATTAAATTGTTTTTGCTTGAAAGAAGAAAATGTTTCAAAATTTCCAAATAGTTTTTATCACTATATGGAAACTATGTCAGACATATTGCAGAAATTCTTGCTATAAATTTAAGTAAGCATAAAATTACCTAATTATAAAATTCCTCTTTTTTCTGATAGTGAAAAAATGTGCTCTGATTGAATGTTATATGAGACTTTTTTTTGCATATAACTATATTCTGCAATTCTTTTAAGCATGTATGAAACGTTAACCATATGATAATTAGTACTTTTGCAATAAGAGATTATATCTTCAATAAAACCAAGTAAATACCTCTCTCAAATTCTTATTATCCAATAAAACAAGTATAAAACATTTTATTTCAAAAATTTATATTTATTTTTGTAGTGCAAGCATATATTATTTTTAAATGATTGTTTTAAAGGGGAAAAAAGTATGATTAAGCTTTTTTATTAATAATATAATGACATAAAGTAATTAAAAATAATTTTGCTAATGAATGTTCATTAGAAATTTCTGTCACTGCATAAAACAGAAAACATAAGAATTCTTGAAACCCGAGACTTATCAAATACAGCAAGCATAAAACGTGTATTTAAAGAGTTACTTTCTTTTGTTAGTGCACACAAATACTATTATTTTAAACAATCGTATTTTAGGCATATAATGAGATTCAGCTTTTATATTAAACAGATAATGTCATATTTAGTATTAAAGAAATTTTCTAATTAATGTTCAATAGGAATTTATGTTACTGCATAAAGCTGAGCAAAATATACAAATTCATGCCATCCAAAATACAGATTTGTGAAATTCATCTTTATTTCGGTGATATAAAATATTTTTATCATAAATTACCTTATATCATTATTGTAAAGTATTATATTCTACATCTGTTATAAGAATACATTTTTATTTCAATGGTACAAAACTAAATTTTTATCATGATATCATTATTGCAAATTATTATATTCTATATCCATTTTAAGGAGAATTCCTTTTCATTTCAGTGGTGTAGTAATATTTTTATCTAAAATTATATTACAGTTGAGAATTATTTTATTCTAAATTTAATATAAAGTCTGTGGTATAAAGTATTTTTATCACAAATTATCTTATTATTATTTTTAAATCCACTATAACTGGAATAAAATCTGCTGAAATAAAATGGTGAATGTGCATTTTTTGTCTTATTCGTATTAAGACAAATAAAAAAAACGCTCCTAAATTTCCATTTGGATCTTCCATATCTGCATAGAAAACGTTTCAAATATTTCACATAAATTTCTGTTATCCACGAAGACAAGCATAAAAATTCCTATTTCTAAAATTCCTCTTTCTTTTGGTGGTGCAAAATTACACTCTTATCGCAAATCGATACACCCCAATCCATCACACATGACTCTTTTCCTTCTCCTATAACCCTTTACTATATTTTTTTATCCTTCACTGTGTATCGATATTATTTCCTAAATGCAACTCAATCTCTGGTAGCCCCAAGGTTTTCGGAAAGATCCTCAGAATTAAACTTCCATTTGAGTAAACAGAGATGGTATGAGCCTCACGACACCACGCCTGAACAACTGTTTCTAATTGATGTTTAATGGAGTGGGGGATCCGGCTCATTTTGTCGCCGAAGGGGACCCACTCAGAAAACTTAGTTTGAATTTCGCGAAGAGTGAGCCGAATTCGATGTTTTAATTAATGTGAGCGACGATACGAAATAATGATGGTGGGATTGCTCCCGAATCGATGGATAGGAAGGAAATGGTAAAAGTGCTCCTACTTGCCCCAAGGAATTCGGTAACAAATGAACACAGTGGACGACTCCAATTGAATAAATGTTTCTTTTTTATATGACAATGCATTAATCCCACTTAGGTATTTAGCATGCTTCGTCAAGAGGATGTACTTAGAAATTAAGGAAGGGCTGGCTGCGGGCAAAAATGTGGATGTAGAGAGCTTGATCGTGAAAAGTTTGTGAAGTGCGCGGATTGCTTACTGTATGGGGAACCTCTTCATTTTTTTTTCTGACAGAGAAAACTCATTAATTTACTCAGTATGAGTTTGTGGAATGTCTTGTGGTGTTAAGATACATCGGAGTGGCTGAATTCGGTTATTTTCCCTTCTCGTGTATCATTCAATTTATTTGGATTTGAAAGTTATTTTCTTCGTAAGAACAACAACAAAAAATGAATGATCCATTTATCATTAATAGACTTCCTTGCAGTGAAATGTTCTTTTAATTATTTCTTGAAACTTTAGCTATGTAAGTTTTTTGTTTGTTCGAAAAACTTTTACATTGAAATATTTTAAGATGGGAAAAAAACCTCATAAACTCATATCTATTGACATATTAAACTCATTATTATTGAAACTTAGGGAAATAATAATCCCAAAAACAATTTAAAAAAATTGCCGAAATTAAATTGAAATACATTTTATTAAACATGTATGAACATAGACAAAAATTTTCAATTAAAATGACATTTTGGTATATGTTTTAACTTTAAAATGAAATATTTTAACTATTAATTTTTGAACTATCAAAATTAAAAATAGTACATCAGATAAGTTTTAGTAAATCAAATAAGGATATACAGGAAATACGTTTGTTGCGAATTTTAAGAATCATTTGGTAAAAGAATTCTGCGAGTTTTAGATTTCTTGTAGATTTCTGTGTCTCCTTTATAAGAGAAATAGAAGTATTTATAAGGATATATCCTGAATGAAATCCCTTAAAACTAATCAAAAGTTCTATTTCTCATGCCCATCTTGATATATAGAAACAAGAAAAAAAATTTACAATAGTTGTATCAATCAAATAATAATCATTCCAGGAAAAAAAATTTTATAGAATAATAGGAAGTTTGCGCTAACTGTTGTTGTACCTTAATGTTAAGAAGTTTGATTTTTTAAATGCAATATCTTCTTCAATACTTACAGTTGATACTGGTTAATTAAAATAAATATTAAAAAAAGTTTTTAAAATGAAATAATTAGTTTTTTTTAAATACAATAACTTAAATAGAAGGATAAAATTTTACTTCTTATCAGGTATATCTAAGTAAATATTTGTAGAAAGAATTAGATTTAGACATATAAATGTTTATATTTGCAATGAGAAACAGTATTAAATTGAATAATTAGAGAATTTTGCTCGTAGAATTGATTGCTTTGAATTTATAAAAACAAAATAACTCTATACTAATATTAATTGTTACGTAAAATAAAATAATTATTTAATATAAATTCTGCCAATTCTATAATGGATACGAAAATGCTAAATTATTGTAATACTTATACTGCATAATATGAAAAATTTTGGAAACTTTAAATATGTTCTAAATAAATATATTTAAATTCCTACATTTTTCGAGTATATTTAAAAACTAATTGTACCGTAAAATAATTATGCATTCTGTATTAAAATGCATAGTATTTTTCTTTATAGATGTTTTGACAATACCTTGAGCCTATATTTATTTCCATGCAATCTGAAAATAAAAAGTATTTTCTTGGGTATCAATGAACCAGTAAGCCATTTTATAAGTAAAATAAATGTTTATATAACAATTTTTAAAATATCATAATTAATAAGCAATATATCCTGCATATCAATAATATATAATCTTTGGATAATTTAAAACTAATATATATATATATATAATATATAATATTTGTTTTGCAGCTGATAGGAATGTAAATCATTTCTGTTGGAGAAACATAATATAATTGATATTTTTCTTCTTTATACTTAAAACTAGCAACATTAGGAAATGTATGTTATATATTCATAAGGCAAAATAATTTAATCTTTTTCCTTTGAATAGTTAACTATCCCATTACTAATTCTCCATGCTTCCATTGAACTTGGAATTTTAGATGTCTGCATCTTCTCCATTATTCTGTAAATGAAATATGTAAACTATCTCAATTTTAATGAGATCGTCTAAGAGGTGTAAGAAATAATTAAATTTTACAATTAAACTCCGAAACGAGACTTAATGATTGCTTCCGTCATAGTTGAAATGATAAACTCATCTTATTTAAACAAGATTATACATTAGAAATCTCAGCTGGGTATTTCAAATGAGAATAAAGCAGTCGTAAAAATTTGCATTAACTTACAATCTAACTAAATTCATTGAAAATTGAGTGAAACTATCGGTGTATAATGCTACATATAAAAAACTATTTTTTCCCTAATTATCCAATATTCCTTTGAAAGATTGAGTTAAATTACAAGGTTATAACGTTACACATTAATTATGTAGGATTTATTCAAATCGATGAGTTGAAGATATAAAATGGTCACAATTGATGGGCGATTTTAGAATTCCATAAAAAATATTTTTATTCATTGTGCATATTTGTTGACAATTGGAAGAAAAATTATATTTGAAAAAAATTGGAAGAAAATATACAAAGCATAATCAATATATTGATATTATAATTATTATCTTTCTTTGCGAAAGCAAACTGATAGAATAATTAATTTAAATTATATAATTAATCTGAAACACTTTTTACAGACAATTTTCATTCTATCCATTGTTTCAGATACTTAATGTTATTAAAGAGAATAGTTGCTGCTTAGGTTTAAAATTTTATATTGATTTCTATTTTAATGGTGATAAATTATTCTTTTTTTAAATGTAGATTTTATAAAAATCCACAGTAAAAAGTTTATACTTGTAGCTTCAGGCTAATAAAAAATAAAGAGCATAATTAGCATCCTAATTTTATGCATAAATTAATTAATCAAGAAATAACCAATTAATTACATTGATACAATCATTCATGCTATCGAAATATTGATAGGATTAAAATTATTTTATCAATTATCAGTTATACCCAAGTTTTATAAATTAATATTCCAATTCTTTAACTATACAAATATTAATAAAATTATTTTTTAATCGAATTATTCTGTTTTTATTCAATATTTTAATACAATATTACTGTTTCTAAAAAGAACGAACTACATTCAAAAAATTTTCATAATGAGAAATGAATTTCCTTTATCCTATATATCATGAAATTGCACAGGACTTCGTTAATAGTATTATATAATATATAATTAAATGCTTTTTCAACTGTAATAATTTATGGCTAACAAAATTGTTTATGTTTAAATTTGTTTATACTTATATAAATTCCTAAGATAAAGACTAATGGGAAAAAGTCAGTATTTTTTATTAAAATTTTAAGAAGGAAAGAGGTAAAAAAGAATAAACAGTTATGATGCTCCAAAATATATGAATTTACTGCTCCAAAATGTTTAAGGAAATTTTATAAAGAATTTTTATTTTGAAATCATAGATTATTTTCAGATGAGAAGTAAATAAAAAAGAAAATTATGAAAAATTAAATTTTTTTCCAAAACATTACAGCACAGTAATATTTTGGATTTGAATATTTTTTTCTTTCATTTATTTTCAAAATTTTATCTCATTTGCAAGCATTTTAATTTGTGTACGGAAAGTATAACATAAAACATAAATATCAATTATCATCGTGCCGCTTGTGAGAGCAAATCAAATGCAATGTATTTGTGCTCAGGAAGCGTTTAAAATGTTTGAGGAAATTTATTTATATGCATCAAAAATATTTTTAAATTATTGCAAAATAATTTTCTTTTGAACATTATTATTTTAAGAATTAATTTAAATAAAGACTAAAAATCTTTGTTTAAGTGGCTTTCAAATAGTCTTAACTATAGCATTTTTGCCAAAATTTGCTGAATGATTATTGCAGAAAAACTTCTGTATAATATAGTGAGTTTATATTTTAAAAAAAGACACTATTAATAACAATATTAATCTATCTCTTGGTCAGCAGTTTTATCAGTGGAATCAGTACATGGTATGTTTTGCAACTATATGCACTAGGATCAGCCCTGTATTGCAATTTCAGTGATATGCCACAATGAATATCCTGTTTTACTGATAATATGCCAGCTTTAAAATAGTTTGACTTTATTAAAATTTTTCATAATGTGGCATAAAACTTTGTTGTATTATAGAACAGGGAAAAAGTTTTTGATTTAAAAAATAACCAAAAATCTTTTTCATAAAATATTTGAATTTAATTCATACATAGAAATATTTGAAGTGCTTTATTTATCTATACTTATAATAAAGCTCAATGTGTGTGTGTGTGTGTGTGTGTGTGTGTGTTGCCCTCTACAGGCCAGGCCATTGGACCTACAGCTACCAAATTTGGTACATGTATACCTTGGAGGTTGGGAATGTGCCCCTTGTAGCCCTTTTTTTGAATTTTTAAATATAATTTGAATTAATTAAAACTAAGCGACATTACGACGTTTTCTTCAATCACTTCCGAATCTGATTTTTACATCAGATTAAAGATATAAAAATTAACTTTCTAATGGTACCAATATTTTAACATTTAACTTAAATTTATATTTTTGTTGAATTTTTAAAGTGATTTTTTAAACATATTTTTCAATAATACATTTCAGACAAAACCATAAAATTTTAAAACAAACGATAAATAATGATCGAGCAAAGGTTGAGAAATAGATTTTATTGAACTTGATTTTATTGTTGCCATCATACTGATAGAAGTTTAAATTTAAAAAAAAATGAATTAACTATGACTGCAAATTAAATCGAAAAAAATGTAACTTTCAGCACGTGATTGGATGAAATGAAATATTACATGTTAAGTTTTCTAAAAATTACATGCAAGACAACGGTTTCTACGATCGTTTGCAATATCTATATCATTATTTTAGTAAATCAGTATTTTGTTTATGGTAAACATGTTTGAATTTACTCAAGATATTCATTCAAATTCGTGCCAAATGACTAATTTGTAAATCATTAGCAATTGGCCTGCATATTGCCATCTACTGTAAACTCGGTCTAAATAATTACATTAATATTGATAATAATTACATTTTATGTAACTTGAAACAGAAAACTGCATTGATGAATAGCTCTTAGATTTTTTGATACTTTGCTCCGTGAGTTATATTTAACAAAATATTTTTACTAATATTTTAAGCAAAGATGTTACATCAGTCAGTCTTCTAAGCAAACATTAAAACTGACTGATTTATATAAAAAATGAGTATTATTATTATTATTCGTCCTTGAGATCCTTTCGTCCACCATCTTAAAAAAATATACCATTTCAGGACAATCAATACCCGGAATTACTCCAAGGCTGAGATTAAATGAATGTGTTTGCGTATATGAATGTGTGTGTGTTAATGGTCTACATACCAGACCATATGATCTAGAAATACGTCACTTAATATATATATATACCGGGTGGCCAGAAATAAAACACCCCTACTCTGACCTCCCTGGATATCGAACTACTCAGTGTAAAGGCTTGAAAATTTGTGGACATACTATTCAAAAAATGGGGAAACGGATTTCACGAAAAAAAAATTTAGTTCCAGAAATCGCCGATAGGTGGCGCTGTACCACTGGACGTATGCTGAAAAGACACAAAAACACGTTTTAAACACATTTTATTTGAAAGTACCAAGCATACATGAAACAAGGACGTTATCGATGCAGGGAATGCTGCTCAATATGGTTCCCTTCCTGAAGATGTAAAATGTGAAGTCTGTGGACAGCTTGTTCAACTGCGGATCGTAACTGGTCATCTGAGATGCTTCTCACATGCAGACTGATACTCTCTTTCAAATCTGCCAAGGTTATCAGACGTTCTCGATAAACAAGGTTTTTTAAGTGTCCCCAAAGCCAAAAATCACACGGATTAAGATCCGGTGAACGAGATGGCCAAGTTGTCGGAAACGCGCGACTGATTATTCTGTCAGTGGTGAAATGTTGGCGAAGAAACTGTTGCACTGGGAGTCCAATGTGTGGAGGTGCTCCATCTTGCATAAAAGTAATGGTGTCAAGGCATTGGCGCTGCTGCAAATGGGGTACAACAAATGTTTCGAGCATCCTTTTGTACCTGTTGGCCGTCACGGTACATGTCTCAAGGCCATTGGAAGTAACCTCTTCGAAAAAGAACGGTCCAAGGATGAATGTGGCTGTGAATCCACACCAGACTGTAACTTTCGGTGAGTGGAGTGGAATCTCTTGGAAGGTACGGGGGTTTGTCGTGTCCCATATGCGACAGTTATGGGTGTTCACTGTTCCACTGAGGTGGAAATGGGCCTCATCGCTCCACAGAATCTGCCACGGCCACGATGCATCCACTTCAACTCTAGCAAGAAATGTCAATGCAAAGGTCAGTCGCATCTCCCTGTCTGTGGCCAGCAATTGTTGATTAGGGCGGATTTTGTACGGGAAACAATGCACCATTTTTCTGAGTACGTTCCACACTGTGCTATAGGGAACACCCAAGTGTCGTGACACTGCACGTGCACTACTGCAGCCTAAAACATTATCCATTGACTGTTCAACAATACCGGTGGCAACATCTTCAACGACATCTGAACGAACCGGTTTGCGTCCTCGACCAGGCTGAACTCCAAGATGTCCAGTTTCCTCGAATCGAGCGATCATTCTCCTGAGAGCTTGTGGAAGCAATGGTCCCTTACGCAAATCCTTAAGTCGGCGAAACTCTCGAAGTGCTGCTGGAGCATTTCCTTTATTCTCGTAAAACAACTTCACAAGCAAAGCGCGTTCTGGCAGCGTGACAGCCATCACTAATAAGAATGACATTCCCCACCTTTTAACTTCTTTTATACCCAGAACATGGCTTCTAACCATGCTTTATGCAAATTTTTCTGGTTACAGTATGAAATTGCAGTTACAACGGGAGTTCTAGCTTCTTTACTATTTTTATTTTCCATAAGGGGCAGAAAAATTAAAAAGGAAGCATGGAAGCATTCCATTCCGCATAAACATTTTAATTTTTATTATTATGTGTGTCTTTTGATCATAGTTCCAGTTGTGCAGCGCCACCTATCGGTGATTTCAGGAACAAATTTTTATTTCGTGAAATCCGTTTCCCCATATTTTGAATAGTATGTGTACAAAATTTTGAGCCTTTACACTGAGTAGTTCGATATCCATGGAGGTCAGAGTAGAGGTGTTTTATTTCTGGCCACCTTGTATATATATATATATATATATATATATATATATATATATATATACTTTGGGTGATTAAAAAGCATACCTAGAAGGATTTTTTTAAACTAAAATTACGTTAACAATTGGAATTTTTCCTCGGTAACTTCAAAAAATATTGCAGTATAAAACTTTTTTTAAAAATACTTTCAAAAATCAGTTTTTTTTTTTCATTGATATCGATTGTTAAAGCTATAAAGCAGTTTCTATTTTTAATAATTTTTTTAAAAAATGTAATCATATTTTAAAACAATTTCTTACAAAATGAAAGTAGATTTTAACTTGCAAGAGCATGTTATGAATGTACCAGCGATTGCCATCATTTTGACAAAAACTAAAACTGAATAATTTATTTAACTCTTATTAGAAATTAAACCGAGAAAAGTGTGATGTTTAGAAGTGTTTAAAAAGAAATGTCACGTTATGGAACAATTATAAAATGTGATATTTTCCACATGATTTCATAACTTATTGCGAGTTATACAGTGCAATGAACAAACAATCGTAAGGCTTCTATAATAATATGAGTTACGTGACTTTCGAAGTTTAAATTTATCTGGCAGAGAAATTATAAAGACAGCAAGGCACATACGTATTTAATTGAAAATTTCAGAACGCATTACGTTTTGCGAACCATCTGGTCGCCAAAGGCGGCTAGCATAAAAAAAGAGGTTAATATAAGTAGCATAATATATCACCCAATACTAGAACGTCTAACAATAGATGACAGAACTATAAAAGAATTAGAAATCCTATTTAGATAAGAATTCGAAGCTTATTTGCATTAGACATATAATGCCCATATACTCATGACAAGTTCAAATATGTTTCCAAACCATAAAACTAAAGAAAGAAATTTGTTTGCTGAGATTTAAGCAGCTGCCAAATCTTGAAATCCAAATGTCTTGCCAAAATTCGAAATTGTTTGCTAAACAGCTTTCAAAATAAAATACCAACAGAGCACTTATTTTGTCCACCATAATTCTGACAGAATAATTTATAACTCTACCTAAAATAGAGGTTAAATATCTATTATGCATAATGACTGTTAAATAAAAATCCATCTTGCTTTGCCTTTCGCTAAATCCACAAAGTATTTTATTGTTTCTCAAGGAAAAAGATCAAAAAGCAAAGATACCACAGTCTGCGGCTCACTTTAATAATACTCCCAAAATAAATGACCCTCGCATTCAATACTTTTCTTTGAAAGGCCCTGCTCTAAATCGCAAGTAAATAATGTAAATATGCGTAATTCAATTTGTTTCCTGGCTTCTTGACGTCATCCGATAATTCAACCATAAAGGGAAATGAAATAAGTCTTATTCTTTTCCCTCTCGATTTTGTTGACATTATTTGTCAACAAAAACATCCCCCCCTCTTTTCCCATTACTAAAAGTCCTGCCTCCTTCTACATTTTGTTCCAAGTGGGTCATGCGGTATCGAGGATATTTGGGTCACATGGGTGGCTGTGATAAGGAACCCCTCGACATTTATCTTCTTAATAGCTTTATATCCGAGCCTTATCCCTGCAGCCTTCGAGTTGGAAATTCTGCTCCAAGTTTTTGAGAAAGATCATGTTGCCAAGGATGGCTCCGAGACTGGACGCAAAGATGATTCCATTTAGTTTTCTTAAAAATTAAAATTTTGTTTGATGAAGATGTTTTGACTTTAGAGTTCACTGATGAGCGATTGCATTTGTGGATGAGCTAATTTAAATACTTAAAACTTGAAGACCGCTTTTTTTATTTGAACATATTTATTATCGTTATTGTGAGATTTAAGGCAAAGCGCCTACTTTTATGGGGAATTAACATACGTATGAAAAATTCTACAATCCTTCTAATATGTATTGCAGAAAAAATAGAAATAAACACTTAAACAATGTTTATTTTTCATAAATATTTTATTATTATCATTATTTTAATAGATTTCAGACATATTGCATTATTTTCAAAGTTATTTATATACAATTAAAAATTGAGCCCTGTCGATAATCTTTATTCAATACAAAGAAGTTTTTACATAAAAAAGATTGAACATGTTCAAAACTTTAAAAATATTGCATTCAAAATGCTTTATTTATTATTTTATCCACCTCGTTTTCTGTTTTACTTTAGCGGACATGAATTTGGTACAGAACTTCCATTTAAAGAAAATCATAATAACAAAGAAATGCAGTTAGCAAAAAAATAATTAAAAATGTTTTGTTTATTTTTAAAAAAAATTAATTTAAGAAAGATAAAATAATTTTAATTTTACGAAAATGTTCTTTTATTTTTTTGTGTTTTTTTTTAGATATTACTGATTAATCTATAGTTATTTTAATGATTTATTATCTATTACATTTTTCATTACATAGCGCACATAATAAAATCTAAGAATGTCAGCAAATAATGAAATAAATTATAAAAAAAATCTTTTCAGAAATGTATTTGAATCTATATCAATCAAAACAGAATTTTAAAACTGAGAGTATTTTTACTTCATTGAATTACTGAATATTAAGCAGAATATCATCAAGTGTTGAAAAAATCGCAGTATTTTAAATGGATGTTCAATAAATTTTGTGACTGAAACTTTTATTAAAAATAAAATTTTGCATTCTACAGAAATTTTGCCACAGAAGATATTTAAGAAAAATTTTATTTTAGAAATTGCAATTTTCGTTCTGAATTATTGTCTTTTCTTTCGATTGCAATTGCGATTCTTAAAATGAGATGCAGAATTCAGGATAAGGGTTTTATATACTGTTCGCAATAACATCAAAACGTATTTCTTATTCTTTATTATTGCAATAGAATCTGTAAACAATTAATTTGCAAAAAATTTAGATTTATTGGCTTGTTATTTTTGGCTATTCTTTTAGCTGTAAATGAAATGGTAATAAATGGGAAACAATAGCAAGAATTTAAACAAATGTGATTAGATTATAAATTATTCTAGATTAGACATCAGATATTGAATATTCCTCATTAAAGGGAAATTCGATTCAAAAGCTAGAGTTAAACTGTCATGAAAAAATTTGAACAGATACTGTATGCAAAAGAAAAAAATCTTTAAGTAATTTTCTTCAAAATACAAACTGGGCATAATATTGTAGATGACGACTTTATATTACTTATCCATATTATCATTTGTGGGGCAACTAATTGCATTCTGATATTATGGTTTTTATGATGAAAAAGAAGTTATTCTTAGAAAATTATGAGGAAATTATAGCAGTTCAGATTTGTCTTTCTATAAAATGTGAACAAATGTTTAAAAGAGAATGCATCTTTTTTTTCTAGTGAAATGATTTTATAAAATGGTGAAATGTGTGTATATATATTTATATATATATATATATATATATATATATATATATATATATATATATATATATATATAATATAATATAATATAAAGCATTATTTTAATGCTAAGAATGTGCTTGAAAATCAGCATTACTTCAAATGCTACACATATTCTATCGATAAAATTTATTTCATTACCCTGCAGATACAAGTACAAATAATAAGGGAATTTCTGTTTACATTTATATGGACTGCTGTGAACGGGAAATTGGATTTAGGGCTACCGAATCTGCCTCAGATACGTTTTAGATGGTGATAACTAGTATTTGGAACTGTTTTTTTAATTGAAATTTTAATTTTGAACTTAGTTGATATTTCGAAGAGTATTTACGATAATGGTTTAAAATATGAAACGGAAACAATAATTTTTTATCTTCAAATTAATATTATTCAACTATTTTCAGGTACTGTATTTTATCAAAAATGTAATCAATAAAATTGTTGTCCATTGGATTGAAAAAAAAAATCAGTTTTATTTCAAGTATTTAAATCAATGCATTCTTCTATTGTTGATGATCAATGAGGATTCAATTTATTATCTAGATTCAATGCGTGTACTTTTAAAGTACATTTAAAAAACTTATTTTTGTATTTCACTGTTGTATCAAGTGAAGTAAATAAATCAATGAATTTAACTGTATAAAGCAAAATATTATGGGTAACAGGCCTTTTAAATTCAGAAAAAAGTACTTACAAAGAAGGCCATTAAGACTTAAAATAATTTATTGGGAATTTATCTTAACCTATAGTACCTGATGAATTAGATGATCACCAAATGTAGCTAATCCAATTGTATGGTTATTATATTTTTCACAACTCATCTCACTGCTGCATATATGTTTTTTAATAACAATCTAAAATATTGTTCAGCCCTAATCATAGGGATAAAATTCCTTCAAATATTTGATGGTGAAATCGCCGTTTCATAAATAGAATTCTGTAATTTTTTAACTGACTATTACAGCGTTTGACTACCTTTATTGCACCATTGCATTTGGTATTCCAGAATAAATCAACCTGGTGTATTGTAATTAGTGAGGTTTGCTATTCAAATAATTTTGCAGAACTCTTCGGACATTAAAATAATCAAAACCGTTTCTTCTCGAAAATGCTTTAAAAATCCAAAAAAGGAATAAAATCCTTGATGTCTATTAGTATCAAATTATTGCTAAAAGAAAGTATGACTTGTGAGCTACCTAGTAAAGAATGGGGATACGTGAAAGATTGAAATAGAAAAAAAAACAACTCGATACTAGTCAAGACACATCAATAAGCTTTTAAAGGTGTAATTTATGTTTTTTTAAATTCATAAAGTGGCCTTTTATTTTGGAAATATCATGTGTAATTCAGTACTGCGTTAATATTAATAATCCGCTTATATTAAGAATGGAAAGAAAGGCCACGGCATCCAAAGAATATACTTCTTTGAAATTCCACACAGGGATGAAAATACAAAATAGAAATAACTCGGGTAATTTCTATTAGCTGCTGAAAACATTACATGAGTAACTCCAAAACGTTGGAAAAGCTATTTCACCCTTCAAACAAACTAATTTTTGTGTCATAAAATATTACCTTTTTGACATATATTGGAACTGTTATCATGTAATATTGGAGCTAATTTTATTTGGAATTCCGATGATTAAAACAAAAAATTGGCAACTTGAATAATGTAAAACTTTACTGACAAGAAAATTATTGGAAGAACAAATTGTACTTATAATGACTTTACCATACGTTTCGCAGTTCGATTTTGACTTCTAGAAAACTTAAGCAGTACTTTCAGAATTCTGACATGTCTTTAACTATTCTGTACTAGTTAGTAGAAGAATTTCATAGATCATTTAGCTGAAAACTTTTAATTAAATATTCTAACTACAACATAAGATACGTAATTGAAAGCGGATTTCTGCATTAGATTTATAGGAGAGGAATAAGTTTAGATTTTAAAAATGTGAGAATGTGCTTTTATTCAGATGGAAAATAATTTCACTGGTAATATCTTAACTACATCATTTCGAAGTACACTAATAACTAACATGCAAGAAATTCTAGTTAATAAAGATTTATCATTTGCTTTTATTAATTTTATTCACTTTTAAGCAGAAAAATAAGCAAAGAAAAAAAAAGAAAATGAAATCTAAGATTGCAAATTTCAAAGTATAATGTAAGAACCTTATTGTTATTAAGTCATTATTCACCTTCGTTAATTTAAGTCATTAACCAATTTAAGTGAGTCTCGAGATCAATCACAAGACTCCTCTTTTGGTTTCTCTATCCCTATATATATATATATATATATAAAGTTGAAATGGATATCGGATATTTGAATAAATTCAATAGATATAATATTTATTCAAGATATTAAATTTATTTCCACATCCATAATTTTATTTTCCTGAATTATTTATGCTGCAATTCTTACTATATAATCAATATTTAAAGGTAAAAAACATACCGAATGATAATCTACAAAAGTGCTTCTCTACGAGCAAAAATGAATGATCTCTATATTTGCCTTGGATTTCATATTTTCAGAAAGTTGTTTATACTTTGGCTGTGTTTATTTTGATGGAAATAAACTTTCACTTTGCCAGATTTTTTCAATAAAATTAATTAGCTAGTACGAATAGGAAGAGGTTTTTACCCGATTCAGCAATAAAAACTATCAAATAAAATAACAAATGACTTAAAAGGGCATTTTTTTTCCTTTCACTTTAAAAAAATGAATAATTATCTCTTAGGGAGAATGCACTAAATATAATTAATTTAATTTAAACTTCTTACTGACTGAACTTTTTACTTTCAACGAATTTGCTTGACTTTATATTTTATGAATCAATATAAAGTTAAATATTTATCTTTCAAGGAAGAATTGTAAATTTTGATAATTTAAACCTAATTTAGATCAACATTTTGAAATTTAGAGTTTAATTAAGTTGCCTTCATTGTTGAAATTTGTTAAAATCTGAATATTATGTTGAGTGCTTCAAAAATGAATTTTGAATTATTTCCTCACAGTTACATAAATGAAATTATGTTTGTAACTATCCATTTTCTAGAAGATATAAAAAGTCGTATTAATAATAACCATCTTCTGATTCATTTAAAAATCAATGCCTTTAGGTTTTATAAACTTTTCATAACATTTTGGAGAAACATTTCAAAATAATAATATTAGTGTATTTTTCAATCCGCAATTTGTTGTTGCTATTTTCCCAGTATATTTTTGAAGCAAAATTGTTGTGTTTAGTATTAAACCTATTCCCATATTAGCTACTTGAAATAAACAAATGCTGCTTATTTACTTGAATATAATAAGCAATTAAAAACTATATTATCAATGCTTATGGTCAAACCAGATTGATTCAGAGATTCTAAAATCTAGTCATTCTTTAAGAATTTGCGGCTATGGTAAATATTTGTTTTATAGTCTACAATGTTAACGAAAATATTATAATTACTCAGTCGAGCTATATAATTGGTAACGACACTGTTATTGGGATTATTATGATTTATGAATTGGACTATGAGTTAAAATGGCACTGTTAGTAGGATTATTATAATTACTCTATTGGACTATGTATGTAGCAACAGTTTTATCGTTTTATCAATGAAACTAGACATCTACTGAGTTCCACTACTGGAATCTCATCTTTTGTAGCAGTTTATTCATTTCGGCAGACTGAAATTGTCTTTTTATCTCTAAGAGTATTTTTAGCTTTTAAAACTATATTATGAAGTCCTCCTAATCTCACTGGAGGCTCCTATATTTAGGAACACTAAATTTCTTTTTATATTTGTTGAATATATCTATGCAATCTGTAGACATAGTTCTTATTTTTTAATTCTGGAAAGTAACAGAAATAAATTATGAAAACAACTAAGAATATGTTGAAAACATTATTAGAGCCGTGGAAATCTCAATTCGATGCAATATCACTACACATTATGAAATGATTATTTGCTCCCTTAAATATTTATTATTGATAGTAAAAACAAAATATGAAAATGGGGCATTATCTATTATGTAAAACAACAACTGTATATTTGATGTAGAAATATATCTATATACAGAAATTTTTTTTTCTTCACTTTTGACATCATTTTAAACATTACAATATTTTATGCAAATTTAACTCTTTTTTTTGTTTCAATCATACTTTTTATAGAAGTCATGCTTTCAAGACGGTTTTTTTCCATTATCGTTTTTATGTATATTGTTCTTTAATTTACATATAATCGAAAATTTAAAGTCTACAAATTTCACAATGTTTAACATATTGTGAAATTATTAATCCCATACTTTCAAATATCTTTGCAAATGAAATTTTTCTACATTCCTTCATGTGAATAATAATGACTACAAATGCTCTTCTTGAATTATTCTACGTATGAATATCATAAACCTTACCCAAGTAAGAGTCACATGCAAAATATGGACATTCATTAAACAATCAGCCTGTAGAAGGACTTTGAAAAAAATATCAATTCATCTAGGATTGGTTGATAACTCATTTATACATGGACCACCAGGAAATTTATATAGTATCAAACAAGTGATAATAAAATTGAAGTATATAATAAAATATCGAGGAAACAGTAAACATGTAAACATAATACAATAAGAAAAAAAAGCATAATAATTATGAGGAATAATTATCATACTGTTCTTTTAACAAAATTTCTCATCAGTCAGGTTGATAGAATCTCCAATAAATTTAAGTTTCAGTGCAGTTTTCAGTACAATTCCCAGCCAATCAGAAGTCATTAGTAAATTATTCTAAAGCTCAATCTCTTGAAATCGTATTCATTGTTTTGCAAAAACATCTGCCTTATGATACTTAAAACTAACATTACCATTGAAATTTTGTTTCCAGTTAAAGTTTCTTTGGATTTTTTTTATTGGTGCTGACATTTAAAAAAAATTTGAGCATATATCGTTTGTATATTCCAAACATCAATTTTGCTGTGAATTCAGAACTTTCTTTTTTTTCTCTTTTTCTTTCTTTTTTCTTTTATTTTTGATTTTGTTTCACCATTTATTGAAATAAATTTCACTGATTTTCTTTTTTGTTATAATTTTTGTTGAAGTTGCATTATCAACACACAATTTATGTGCTTTATTTGTAAATATTGAATTTTATACTGATACATTTCATTTATTTGTTTTCTACTGTTAATATTTCTAGTTTGGAGGACAAACAACTTTACTTTGTAGAATTTTCCTATTTACTTAAGTTTCAATCTATTTCATGTCATATAATAAAATCGAAGGACAGTTTGTATAATTAAGATTTTAAAAGCAAAAACTGCAGTCATTAACGAAGACTACATGTGAGCTTTTTCCCAACACTAAAATTTTCTAGATTTCAGATGAGGTTTTAAATGATGGTTATAATTATATGAATTTTGCTCAGAACGAAAAATTACTTCAATAAATAAAGCATGTATTTCGATTCATTACTTAGCATCTAGTTATGTTATAACTGAAACGATTGTGGTTTTCAGACATTTTCTCTCCATTATCATGCTTGTATCCATTTGTTTTGAGAATTCTACTGCTTAACTCACCAATTTGATTTACACGGCTGGTTCTTTTCTACACTTGCTTATAACTCATTTAAAATATTGCAGCCATTATAACTCAGAAGAATGAATATGGATAGAAACTTAGTTTTTTTAAGAATTCTTTGAAACATTTATCTTGTGCTACCGTGCATTATTAAAAAGATATCTCAAAAAGCTGCAATGGATTGAAAGATTCGTCTTCTTATGTCATTCTGTTATGCCACAATTTGCGAATCTATGTTTTTGAAGTACGTATAAATTTATGCATTGTAGTTAAATTTTGTGAGATTAGAGGATTAAGATGTTTGTGGGGGTAAATAGGTAATTTGATATCAGAACATTACCATTTTGTACTTCATGAAAGAGTACTAAGTATACAGTCTTACTCTCGAAGGAAATTATCAAGAAATTAAATCACAAATTACGCCATTCTGCTTTTTTTATTAGAACTAAAAAAAATTTTGTTTAGTTAGTCATAATATACATCTCACTTTTTCCAGTTATTATAATCGCACTTACGTTAAAAAATATTACATAGTTCCAAGTAAAGCTCTGAATTTTTTTAAATGATCTTTTTAATGCATATATATACACATTTTTTAATTCTTATAATTTCTAAAAATCTATGACGTTTATGTGAGAAATATTAAAATATTACAGTATCGATATCAGCATTTCAATCATTCTTATATTATGTTGAAACTTCGAGAAAGATATTCCGTCATGAATATATAGCTTACAATATATTGAAAACATTCCATGCATTATATAATATAGCTTAACAGATAAATCCAAAAGGAAGAATAAGTGAAATGGAAATTATATTATTGTATGTATATTTGCATGTAAAACATTCATAGAAGAAATATTCATGGATTTATTGAATAAATTATTTCTTCATTATTTTCAGGAAATGTTAAAGATTTGGTTGGTATAGAGTTTTAGTTCAGAGTGAAAGAGTATGAGTATAAGTCCAGAGAGGGAAATTAATCTCACTGAAGTTAGAATTTAAAGTTACAATGAATTTGAAGTTCAAGATATTAGGAAGACACTTTTACAACAAAGATCAATCAAAATTTACAACAAACGCGCGCCTGTGTATGTATAATATGCATATGTTTGCATATACATTTCAACTTTGATTTTAATTCTTTAATCTAGAGCATTTCTTAATTCATCCATGTTCTGTAACTTTTTTTTATGTATATTTATTTTTAAATTTAATTCAAGAATAGGAAAAATTACTTCTTAAAATCTATTTAAATAAACTGTATCTTATTAACAAATCATTTTCTGCAAAATTAAGCATACGCATAAGCATAATGACGACTCACTAATTAGTTATACATTCAGTTTTGTATTTAATTCAATTTTAATTCCCATTCTTGAATACGAAATATTACTTAATCCAACCACTTTTGGTAATTTCTCAGGTAAAGTGTATTTATTCTGAAACTCCATTCCCAAACCTCTTATGAATAAGAAAAATAACTTCTTAATATCAATTTAAATAAAACTGGATCAATTAATAACAAAACTCATTTTCTGATAAATGATCAACATACATTAACATTGCGATGACACACCAATTACTTATGCATTCTTGGTAATTTTGCACATATTTCATATCACATCCAGGAACCTGACGCAAAATGAAAGAAAAATACTGCTAATTACGCTTTTAAAAGCGCAAACTACCATCATTAATGAAGCATCCAATTACGCTTTCCCAGGCTAACCGTTTTTCTTCGAAGTTCAGATGGGGTTTCAAGTAACGCTAAGAGTTATGACGAAGAGATTTTGCCTCGAAAGCAAAATTATTGCAATAATTAAGACACTTATTTCCGTATCCTACTTGTCGTTGAGGTATATTGATGGTTGAAGTGCTCAGTTTTTATGGTTTTCCAACCCATGTTGTTGTTTTTTTTAACTCGGGTTTTCTTTTTTTAGTCATTTACTTCGAGATAATTTCCATCTAGTTTGGATTTTTCCGGAAGAAAGAAATAGAGAGTGTCTGGAAAATTGAGGGCAATAATAAATTTTAATTTGTCTACCTTTATAATATGCAACATTTAGAAATGAATGCTATCATTATTTTCTTGTGTTTTTTTTATTCTACTTCTTTATGTGGCATATTAATAATATTAGAACTTGAAAAATTTATCGAAAGACAAAAAATGAGACAATGATATTGATTCCATGTATATATAATATATATAATATTGCATTGAACAATGAACAAGCAATTAAGTATATTCAATGCATCTTAGCAAAAGGATAATTATTAGTAATTATTACTAAACTTTATGCCATGTTTAATCTTGTGTAGAATGCTTCAAGAAATTAAAAATGGTGATTATTTTTGAGGGTAATAATTACAATAACAATAATAATTACATAAAAATAATTATGTTTTATTGTGTATAGGTAATTATATAATCATACTCAATGTAATATTTTTAATAAATATAAAGAAAACCATGAATTACGTTTTGTTTATCATGAAATACTAGAGTTTTAGCATTGCGTTCTTAATAATTCGACATCAAAAGCAGTATTTATTTTTACACTATTAAATATCACTGGAGTTTTTAAACTTGAAATAGATAATAAAAAATTTTAAAGACAAAATATTACAAAAGAGTTTTTCTGCTGCCAAATTTTAAAAAGAACGGAAAGCGAGTATAAAATAAATTCAGTTTTACTTTGATTGTTTGAATTTAAAATTATATTAAAGGAGTAAAATATACGATAAACTTATTTATATTGACATTTTGCTAGCAATTTTTAACAAATAAGCATTTTATGTGTTAATTTGATTGTATGAATAAAGTAATTTAGTGAAATATGCATTTTTTTCAGTGCATAATGGTTTTGAATTTCTAATTTTCGTTATTTTTGTTCTTCAACACACAATTTATTATTATAAGTGTGAAAGAATGCCCAATTGAATTTTTCAGGAAATATAACATAAAAATATTACGAAAATGAAAATGTTACTAAATTACGAAATGAGAATATTAATATTTCAACTGATGATTTCTAAGATTTATAATTTCACTGTTTTTACTGAGAGGATTTTAATGTTTTATCAAAATATTCAAGAGCATGAAATTTAAACACTTAAGTATCAAAAAAATGAAAATATAGAATTTTATTGCAACCATCATCAAAATTCGGCAAATGTATGGAAATATTAAATACAAATGCCTTGTAAATATTTTTGAATATGAATAAGTAAATTTTTACCCATTAGAAGGAGAGAGAAAACATTTTCTACAATAAATTCCAAATGTTCTATGTTGCAAAATAGAATTAACTGACCTGTTTTATTACATAAGAAAATAATTGGTATACTAGATATTGTCTAAGAATGGATATAATATGCATGTGTTCTTATGTTATATACATGGAATACGAATATTGCATAAGTAAATAATCTTATAAGACAAGTAGTAGACGATATAAATATTATGGAAACTAATATGCACTTATATTTCTAAGAAATTACATATATATTAGATATGCAGACAAATTACAAAAGAAATATTCGTGAGAAATTATTTTCCATAAATTATATTGATACTATTTTGTTCGCATTACGCCTTTTATACAAAGGCAATATCAGAGAGCAATATATTTTGACTTAACGGCACAGTGTATTGTAAATACTTTATACTTCAAAAATATTTATAACAATAATTTTCTTGAATGTATTGTAACTGATCACATTTTAATGGAATAGTAGATCTAAAATGAGGAAATCTCGTATTATGTTATGAACTATGCAACTGTTTCACAAAACATTGCGAATTCTTTTAGCAACTTACTTAAAATGTGTGACGAAACGTGATTTCACACAACAGTAGTTAAATGGTAATTAAATAACTATTCATGTAACTAAAAGTTCTAAATACAAAAGATACATAGTTAAAATTTTATTTAATAAATATCATATAATTTGATTTTATAGATTTCCTTTAACGGAAGAATAACTTTATTACTTTAGTATTGGAGATATAATTATGCAAAAAGAAAGAAGGGAAGTCTTTATTTTCCAGGAATGATAGTCAAATAATTCTTCTTAAAATGTTTAAAATATCTCTTTGAGATGGAAGAAAAAGGTTCTTTGAAATGTAGAATTGTATGAGAAAACATAGTTTAGTATCAATTCATTATCAATACTTTAGGTGAAAAAGAGAATAAAGTATTTAATATCTAAAATTTTAAATTCTTAACCATTAATTAACTCAAACGCACTTCAGGGTTAATTTTATGATAATATGGAGGAATGATACTATCTATTAAAATGAATCGCAATGAAAAATAAACATTTTTTATAAAAGTACTAAGATGCTTGAAACTTTTATTGTTTATAAAAGATGCATTTGAACATAAATTGCTTTTCTCTAAAAATTACATTCACAAATTGAAGTTTAAAGAGATTAAAAGATTCCGAATAAAACTTTTAAAAATAATTTCAAGAAATTTTCTTTCAATACATTTCATACAATTTTCTTATCCGCGAGATATCAGCAAATATTTCAAATGCAATTGACAAATTATTTAATAAAACCATTTTTTCCCATGCATGTTACCTGTTTAATGTGTTTTTCAATTTCAAGCTAATACTTTTTTTTGTTAAAAATCAATTCAATTGCTGTATATAACAAAATGTGAAAATAATATATATCTACTGAAATCTTTTATAAAATTTTCCACCCCCTAATTCGAAAGGTATCATAAGATGACAAAGAAATTCACACAGCACCAACCTCGTATGGATAAGGAGAAATTGCTTACTTACATTTATAAAAGTGGAAAAATATTTATAATACAATTCGGCTCCATATGCTGGGAGATATATAAATCATTTAAATTTCATACTATTGGTAAAGTATGAAACTATCAGTCATTTTTAACAATTCCATTCAATCTTATTTTTGGAGCAAATATTAAACTATTATCAAAAGGTTTTTATTGATAAAGCATTAATATGAAGAATAAACATTTTTCTCCCTTCTTTATTACTTTTGACAAATTACATCGAAGGTTTTTCCGGTCTTTCTCATAAACTCTTTCACTTTTAAGACATCAAATGCAGCTGAACTGAACCCTATAAAGAAAAGTTAATCTTCTATTCGAGAACTACCAAAGTAATTTCACTACTTTTTCTTAAAAACTAAACGAGATTCTATTTCGTATCTCCGTAATAAAATGCTTCCTGAAATACCCCCGTAAAAGTTCACTACATAAGCAAATGGCTCAGAGAAAGAAAATAACGGTGAAATTATAAAAATATGCTTTCACATGTGAAAGTATTTATATTAACTGGAAAACTTTTGATTTCAGCCATGCCCCCAGATGGCAAGATGCCAGAATTTCAGCTAGGAATTCGGCTAGTCACCAGCGTTCAATTACTTTAAAAATTTGCCGCTGTAATAAGCCAGCTGTTCACCTAAACGTCCCGAAATGTATTAACTAATCAGAGAGTGTCTTCTATTTCTCTCTAGAAAATGACATGGTCATACCAGGAAAATTCTAGAAAAGAAGGATTAACTATACAGACAAGTTCATTGCTTTGAGACTCGTGGAGAAAACATATTTCATTTGAATAAAAGTGAATTAAATACACTATTTTTGAAAAGAGAATTTTCCTTTGATAAATTTAATAAATGTACGATTAATTTTGCTATAGTAATTGATTAAAAAGCCTGCAGTGGCATTAATTTATAAAAGTTAATTTCTAACAAATCGTTTATTATAACTAATAATGTACTTCTTAAATTCAGAAATATTATTAAAAAATTTTTTTTTTTTTTTAATAATTTAGAGAAAATACAGGGTTGATGAAAATTGACTGGAGAAAGGCATTAATTCTACATACAGACAATTCAAATATATTCTTCTTGTTTGATATTGTTTTCAAAATATTTTTTTTGTGTTAGATTATTATAGAAGTTATAACTTGAAGCCAACACGTTATTTCATCGACAATTTTCTTGCTTGGCTAATTAATTGTTTAGCCTGAATTATAGTTTTCCTTTTTTTCGGAGACATTTTCATACAATAATTATGCATATCAGGTTCATAATAGAAGGAGACACCTAAGGCATCACCTTTTCTTCAAAATTGCATACCTCTCAAGTTGTAGGCATGAATATTCCATATCGTATGAATCACATTTGATTCATACTTTAAAAAAAGTTATAATACCGCAGGAAAAGACCTTCTAATTGATAAATTGCATGAAATACCGGCATCATTCCTGATAACGAACATGTTAATGCATGTAAAGTCAATTCTATGTTTAAAAATATTTTATAGATCAAGGCCTCGAAGGAGTCTACTCCTGAAGCTTCCATTGAGTGAAATCCTGATTTAATGAATTTTAATCGATGATCCCCAAATTCTTATGAAGAATAATATACATATAATTATTACTTATTATATACACAAATATTCTTTAAGCTAATTCAAGATATACTTAAAAAATAAATTACGAAAATTATATTGTTTATTGCAGGAGCTTAAAATAATTGTTTTAATAGAAAGTGGTCCCTCAAAATTTACTCTGAATTAAAACAAACGGAAATATGACAAAAGTCTAATGACTTTTAGAAAAAATAAAACGTAAATACGAAACTAATGTATTATTGATTACAAAATCTTCATTTTCTCGTAATTTTTTTAATAATTTCTAAAACAAATGCAAATTAGAAAATAAAGTATGTTTGATAACTTTGAAAATCAAAATTTATAATATCGATGAATGCAAATTTTTAGCTATATCTTTACATTTACACTTTTAACTTCGCAAACATTTTTTTAAAAAAATCAACAAATAGCGTTTTTGCAATTGCATAATGTTTGTATAGTATCTGAAAGCATAAGTTTTAGAGTTAACTAGAAACATCACTAGTAATGTATAGTATAAGTTTTTAAAAATTTCTTAAAAAATGAAATTAATATCATAGCAATAAAGAAGTAATGAAATAGTAAGATATCTCAGAAGTTTATACTTTTTAATCGTTAGATGAATTCTTAAAAAGGCGTTATATCAAATAGAGTTTAATCTTATATATTAAACTTTTCCGGCAATTTTACTATTTATTTTGTACAGTAATGATTCTATTTACAATGAATGGATTTTTTTTAGAAAGAGTTAATATTTGGAAACGTAAAGAACATGTATTATTTTATAAAAGGAAGCACTTCATTAAACAATGTACATGTCTATTTAGCTTGCGAAATATTCTATTGAGTAAAATACTATAGAAATAAAAAAAAGACTCCGTCTAGACCATATTTGACTTCGATCTTAAACAAATATTATTTGTCTGAACACTCATCATATGTATGTTAAATCATTTGAGTAGATGCTTGCAGACATATTGATACATGTTCAACCATTTCATTATGAATGTAATAAGAAATTGAAGTCTAAAAATGTATCAAAATTTATTGTAAATAAAAATATTTGTGAAGCTAAAAGTTTTTCCTGGATTTTTTTTTGTCAAATTCTTTTAGAAAATAAATTATTTTCAGTTTTTATTACAAACTGTAGATATAATACAATAGGATTCTTAGCTTTCGTCATCCTTTCCTGTCAGCCAAAATTTCTATTTTTCCTTGGTTTTTAGCTGCATTAAAACAAACAAAAACTCAGAAAAGATACATTTATAAGACATTTTAACTATGTAAACATTTTAAAATGCATAAGAAAGCTTGAACGTGTTAAGCCTTCCTGCAGAAGTTTAACTTGAGCGTGCTAGACATGTTACGGATGACACAAAGATCAATGGATCAGTAAATTTCTTTTGAAAATAAAATATGTAAAATTTCCAAAGCAACAGGCTCCCAACTTTCCTTTCAGAGAAATAAAATATTTTAAGATGGAAAAATCAATATCATTCTATAAAATCGCTGCAAACAACCCTGTCCAAAAGAGCGAATCATTGACAAAACTGAATTCTAAGCCAATTATATAGATATGAAAATTAAATAAATATTTAACGTCCAACAAATAATTAATTACAGCATAAAGTTAAGGAAAAAAATCAAATTAATTGAAATTCACCATATTATATAAAAATATAAACCAGTATTAATATCATTTCAAGAATAATATGAATGACTTGAGTGTAATGTAAGTGACATTAACTCATTTCAGTTAATATCAAAATTCAATGGCATTTAATTTGTTTCTGCAAAAAGCATGGAATTTAAAGAAAAAAAATCTTTTTTTTTCAATTAAGCTAAAAAATATTTTTAAAAGAACTGAATTAATTTAACACTTAACTAGGGATGTGCGGTCTGTGAAACCACCAGCTTTCGCTCAGTCCTGTTTTGTTAGCATAATAGAATGGATTTACCTTGTAACTTCCTGTTTCGTGACCTTCAATACACCTGCATTTTTTCAACCGGTTTCAGCAGATGGGTTTTTTAAACAATTTAGTTAATTTTTTTAGCGACGTCATTCAGACAGCTCTTCCTGTTAGTGTACCAGACATAAACAAGGTTTAGCAGATGGTTCGAAAACTATTGCCCAGATATGTTTCATTTAAAAGTGCTCCAGGCACTTTAAATGAAGTAGAAAATAATTTTAGTAATCATTGTACAGAAGAGTTTTTTAATGAAAGTTTGGATTCAATTGACTCCGATATGTATGTTCATACACATAATTAATTTTTCTAATGATAATGTTTTTCTTTGAAAAAAATAATAAAATGCATTAATATGCCAAGATATATATAAATTTTTAAGCTGATTTTTATAATAGTTCTTAAGCTGTAAGTTCAAAATGCTGTAGAAAACCGTGCTATGAATGTCTCACAAGCCGATCAAAAAAGGCCCAAATGTACCCATTATTATTATTCATAAAATTGCGGGATTTTACATTATATTGTTTTCTATATACCTTTATATACTGGAAAAAATCATTAGAAAAGTATAAAATAATGTTACTTGTAATGTTACGTAATGTTAATTAAAATAATGTTACTTGTAATTTGAGAAAAAATATTTTTTCAGTGATAAAACATTTTGAAAACATTTTAAAGAATATTTATATAGTAAGAAAGCTGTCTGCAGAATATATTGACTGGTTCTAATCTAATTCTTTTATTAGAAAATGTGATTCGAGTATAAAGAAAATACGGTCACTTAGACCGCACTCCCCAGTTAAGTAATAAATTTTCATATCTCCAGTTAAGGCTTAATATGCACTTTTCTCAAAAGTACTTCAGAAAAAAGTAATGAAACGAGATAATGAACCCTTCGTAAACAATGCGAGTGTTCTTGCCGAAGAACAGTACCAGATAAGCAGAAAGCAACGGTAAAAATTCTTTCAAACATTTTATAAAAATGATTATCTCTTGAACACAAGCTTCAATATTTTTTATAGATATTTGCAAAAAATATATAAAACAATGGGGCTCATTTTCAATGATACGAAAGGAAGTAAAATTTCTGAACTAGGATGAAAAATTTTCCTCAATATGTTGCATTCCCAAATGCAAATAATTTTAAACATAATAAGAAGATTACTACCAGTAATCAATGTGCTTTCATGATTCATCCTTGAATAAGATTAAACATTTTATTTTTATCATCTAAAAATGTCTTTAATTCTTTTTTTTTATTTAAAAATTTTATCAAAGACAAAAAGTAAATTTATACATGAGCACAAGTCAGTAGAACGTGTTCTTCCATGCAAAATTTAAATATCCGACTAGATTCGAAGACGTTATTTTTAAATGGTATTTAAAATAAACCTTTGTATTTCGAAATATACTAAAATACTCTCCACTCTCTTACGATCAGAATTAGAAAAAAAAGGATATATATTATAACAAATAAATTTTAAAATTTTCTTAATGAAATTATCAATACAGTACGAATAAAACGAATGATGGAATACAGTTTTTTTCGCATATATCCCCCTCAAACTAACAAAAATTTGATAGTTTTTAAAAACAAAATCTAGATAAATATTCTTTTATTTAGTTTGAAATTCAACTAATGATTTTTTTTAAAGTATATTTTGAATTGAAAGTAGCTTAAAATAAAAAAAGGCTATTACTATCTTAATAAAAGCTATTTGCTATCTTAAATTGTTTTTATCACATACGTAATTTGTTTTATATTTTCATACCTTTTTTTAACTATCGTATTCTAAAGAACCAATAATAGATAATGATTCACACTTCAGATAACGCCTTAAATAAATATACATGTGCTTTCGTTCAACTCGCCTCAATTCTGTCATACGCTTCTGACAGAAGTGTTGAAGTAAACAGCGGCTGTATAGGTAGAGAATATATAGAAACATTTCAAAAGTTATTTTTTGAGGACTTTAAGGTGAAAAAAAATCTTTAACTTTTGATTTAAAATATCTTTATTTCAATTTTTTATTTTATCAAGTTTTCATTTTATGCTTGTTATGGAAACATCTATACATAAAGTTTTATTTCATGTACAAATTAGCAATAAAAGTTTTTTTCTTTTTTTGTTAGAATGTACAAAGTAAGAATTTTATTTTCAGATCAAAAAATAAAATTCAATTTTTTCCAAAAAGAAAACCTTTTATACAACAATTGGATGCAAAAACTAGAAAACTCTTCATTTGGAACTAATTTTATTATAAAAAGAACACTAATTTCACTGATTCAAATATTTGGACTATATTTTTTTTACAAATTTAGAAATAATTAGAAAATTAATTTAATGAAATGTTATGCTACGTAATATCTCTTCTTAACAATGCATACCAATTGTACACTTCGAAAGAATGATCTTTTTTATCCTCAAATTAAGAAAAAAAAATAACTTATAAGTTTAATTTCAGAGAATCGCAAATCGCAACGAAAGTAAAATTTAAAGGAATCAATTAAGGCCCCTGCAAATATTTATTGGATTCCCCAAAAAAGATAAGTCAATTGGTAAAGCTCTTACGTGGGAAAGTAGGTTGATTGACTGGAACATAACAGTAGCTAGCTACCGTTTTCCAATTTCAATTTCCCTCCTCTAACTTCATAAATTGCAGAAGAAGAAAGAAAAGAACGTTCTTTATCCTTTCTAAAAAAGATTTAAATCTGACAAACCCATTATGTCAATGGAGATAAGGGAAAACATTCTAGTCCTGGCTGTTGCTGCCCTGGAATGCCATCCAAAACCCGGACACTCGCATTTCGCGTTAATGTTTTCGTGAATGATTTATCATTATTCCAGGACTGGAAAAGACCATAACCAGATAAAAAGCCCCGTCCCAGATTAAATAAAGATATCAGAATGATGAATTTAACGTCTTTTTCTTCAGTCTTGTCCTTGAAATGAATTGGCGCCATTTTTAAATGTCCTGGTTTATTACTATACCGTGTGACAAAGTGATTTCAGCTTTAAATGCCTCCTGAAAAGTTTTGGTTCTTTGGGATAAATAAACAATTTTAATTACTTTGTAATGTATCTTGGAAATCTCAAGAGCACAGGAATGGTGGTTTGACTTGTGAATTTTTTAAATCCATTTTGCATAATGGCGAGAAGTATTTGTTTTGAAATTCTGCTTAAACCATATGCAATGATCATTAATTTCACTTTAGGATCTTAAGTAATGCCATGAATTCTGTTTTGGCTCTTCCGTTTTCCTGCATTACTGAAATGTTGTATTTATAATTTATTATTAATAAAGGAACCCTGAAATGCAATGAATGGAAAATGATAAATTGGTGCTATAGAAGTGAAAGGAGAATATAATATTCATACTGATGACAAACTTGTCAAACAAATATATATTTCCGTTAATTTTGTAATATAGTGTTCCTAAATTCTTTACTTACTGTGGACGTATATCAGAATTTGACAGAAAAGAATTGTAATCTGTTTTAAATACTAACCAAAAGACTTAATCTAATGCAATATGTACTTAGCATTTTGGTTTAGTAATATTATATTTAATTAAAAAGGAAACGCTGGAGTCCATTATTTACATGTTGTGAAATCTCGGATCTTGGGCCATGATAATTCATTTATATAGTACTATTCAAATCTCCTATAATTCTTAAAGCATTTTTAATATTAATATAAAACATATAAAAAGTGGATGATATATAATAAGTAAAACTTTCGAATAAATTCTGTTACTTTCAATAGCCAAGAAAAACCACTCACCCCATTTGACAGAACATTAAAATTGCAATTGTCATAATTGCCAAAAAAATTGTATTTAAAAGTAATTATCTAGTAAAAGAAGTGACCATCTTTAAAATATTCAAATCCATTATTGGACACTGTTCCTAAATCCGCGCAGTTTGTTACATGAAGTTGAAGCATCTCCAATTCTTTGTTCCTAGAAGCTCTCTATAAGAAAATTATTGGTATGCAAAGTATTATATTTTTTTAAATATTATTATTGAATCAAATTGCAGGTTTTGTTTTATGGTCCATAAATTATACAGTTGCATAATTTTTTTGTTTAGTTCAATCAAGCGTATGCTCCACATAATCTGAAATTAAAGAAGATTAAAATTATATTTTTGATCAAATCAGACAGCTTATTAAAAGATAAAAATTGTAAAGCTTTAAATAAGCTCATATAATTAAAATCAAATAATCATTACAAAATTTAAAAAAAAACTGATAAAAGAATATAATATTATGCAATCTTAAACATAATTAAGGCTTCCATAAAAGAGCAAAATTTTATAACTGTATAATAGACCTTTCCTGTTTCTGGACTATTTTTAATTTAAGATGCAACACCTTTATTTGAGACTTTGACTTCTTTATTTAATTGCAATTGAAAACAAAGTAAAGCCATGTATCTACAGCTTAATAAATTCAACCGAACGGTTTTCTTATATTTTAGAAGAAATGAATTTAATTTTTGAATGAGAGAATAATGATGGCTATTTGTATCTCAGATATTATTCTCTATTCGTAATTTTGTTCTGTGATCTCTTGGATAGATTGAGCATTTATTACCAGTTTCTGATTTTATTCGTAATGATAATGACCAAACTGGCTTTTAGAAACTTGGAATAAGCTTTAATCTGTTGAAACTGCTGATAATCTGTTTTTTAAATAAATGGTGTTTCGAATTAACAGTATCTAAATGAAATACTAGATACGTCTACAATATAAGTTTTTACTCACCACGTAGAATTTTGTGTCCCATTAAAACATAGCACAATATTTTAAGTTCAATAATCGAGTTTTTCCATTTTATAATTTAATTATACGTATTTAAACGATCAAAATAATTTATTATTCAATTAGATGTATTGAAATCAATAAAGTAATTATTGAGTTTATTCAATTATATGTGTTTAAACGAACATAATAATTTAATATTCAATTAGATGCATCGAAATAAACAAAATAATTTATCTCATTACATGTTTTGAAAGAAACAAAATAATTATTATTTCACTAAATGTATTGAAAGAAATAAAATAATTTATTATTTCACTAAATGTATTGAAATAAAATTTATTATTTCACCTGATGTATGGAAAGAAATAAAATAATCTCTTATCCCATTAAATGTGTTGAAACAAACAACGTAATTTATTATTCAATTAGATGTTTTGAAACAAAAAAGTATTATTCAATTACATGTATTGAAACAAAAAAG
>JAPMOQ010048154.1:2545079-2633510 GCA_026543055.1 Argiope trifasciata
AACAAAACAATTTATTATTCAATTAGATGCATTGAAAAAAACAAAATAATTTATTAGTCAACTAAATATATTGACATAAACAAGATGAAATTGTTATTCAATTAAAAGTATTGAAAAGAACCAAATGATATTGCTATGAATTTAATTCAACTGCTCCTTGTATTTCAAATCTAAAAGTTATAACCCATCCAGTTAAGATTGGGACAAACCATTTCTTAACAAGATTTTGCAAAATAATAAAGTAGGAAAGTGGGTTAGTTAGTTTCAAACATTTACTTTGAAATAGAGCTTGTGTTCTGAAAACCAGGTGTCGTCTTAGACGGACATATATCCAACGTAGTCACATATCTTGACAATTCTTCAACTCTTATTTCTCTAAAGAACAAGGAATAAAACTGAACTATACGATATGTAAAAAAATGGATATATCAATATCGCAGACACAAACATTAATACTGCGTTATGTCAATATAATATATATTTTACCATTGCTGGTCAATACTATATTTTTCAATAAGATAATATCTATAAATATTTAAATGGATTTTACTCGTCACTTTTTCTTAATCTTCTTAAGTCGTTTAATTTCCATCACCTCCTTTGCTTACATAAATCCAAAATTGGATTCCCGTTCAAACATTCTGATTTTTTAATTAATTGGAATTTCTTTCAGAAAATAAGAAAAAATTAACGGAATTTCCTTTAAAGTTAATTTCTAGTAATCACGTCATAACAATATTATACAGCGTTGAATAAATGTAAATGATTTTTTTTTTAAATATTGATTTGGTATATTTGTATAGATTTTGTTTTAAACAAAGTTGATTTTAGCATAAGATGCATAATTCTACTTTTG
The DNA here is from genome assembly GCA_026543055.1 of Argiope trifasciata. Taxonomy (NCBI): domain Eukaryota; kingdom Metazoa; phylum Arthropoda; class Arachnida; order Araneae; family Araneidae; genus Argiope; species Argiope trifasciata. The sequence goes on from JAPMOQ010048154.1 coordinate 2,545,936, forward strand.
AAATCACTGCTTAAAATTCTTCTAGAACACTAAAAATCTGATAAATATGTTGTTTTAATAACAATTATATTAAATAACTATTTTATGCTCTAGTTTATTTCGATAACTTTTGGAGAATTTTCTATAATCTACAAAATATTTACCAAAGTTTATATTTATTATATTGTTCCTGCTGCTTTGAATAACTCCTGCAAAACATACCCTGAATGTCGTCTGTAGGTCTAAGGTAATGAAAATGGTACGCTGGATCATTTCAGTCATTCTGTTGATGATAAAAGGTGGACGTTTGATTCTAGTTCCAAGTTAAGCATTATACAGGGCAGAGTATTTGAAGCAGAACTGCTAAGCTACACAGGGATATATTTTGGTCAGAATATGCATCTTAGAGAAATTATTTTAAATTTTAATCTATTAAAAGTTTAAGGACATTTTGGACTTTTTTACTATAAAGCTTAAGTTACTATTGAGAAAAAAATTATTTTCTCCTTATTTTATAAATTATCAAATTACATTAATGATATTACTAATTTTAACTTGATGTCTGTTTTGCTAAATTTTTGTTAAAGTTTTCATTTTCTTTGCATGATTTTACAAAACCTATTTCATTAATGCAATATTTTTTCAGTTATTTCAGAAGAATTTTAAGCTTGTGAACTTCATCATTTTTTAAAGTTAAAGAATAAACGTCCAAGTATGTGGGCAATTAATTATAAGAATCAGAAATGAATTGAAATTTTATTACATTAAAGGTCAATAGGGAATTTTAATTAAATAATCCAGACACACAATATTTAATGACTCTATGGTATTATACTCATGTGTAGGGATCATACACAGTATTAAAAAAAGCAAGGGTGAAGTTATAAAAAGATATGACAATCATGTAATAGTTTGATTCTTAAAATAACTTTATTAAAGGATTTAGAAACATTAAATGAAAAATAAAAAATTAAATCAAAATTAAATATTCTCAGCAGGCTCACTACTTTTCAAAGAATTCTATTGAGTAAATCTGCATGCTGAATTTGTTTAAGAGTTAGTTTGAAAATTTAGTTACTTTTTAAAATTTATTATTTACTTGGATCAAATAATTTTAAAAAGTAGCTTTTACATTCGAAGTATTCTTCAAAAAATCACTTGAAAGATACGTCAGATATATTTTTGAAATTTTCATTCGTAAACGATTTATTTAAATCCAATTGAGGGGACTCATGTTTTGGTTATGCCTATTTAATTCCTTTAAGTCTAGATAATGAAAATATCACAAAATGAATATAAAGGACAAATTTCTAATTGATTTATTGGATTGATTAAAATGTCTATTCATATTCTACTGAAATGATAATTTTTTTAATCTCTTTCTCTTTCCTGAAATTATTCTGGAATACTTTTACTTTTAAGAAGATTATAATATTAATGATATAATACTCCCATACAATGTCTAATGGATTTTATTATACTTGAATCAAACAAAGGTAACAGGATTAAGATAAATCTGATTTTGACGGATCAATAATTACTATTTCGAAAACTTTCTTAGAGTAGACATTAAAGAATTTAAAAAAGCTAATAATAAATCCAGATAAAAATGTCCTTTATCTAAATTTTCTGTATTTTATTTATGAAAAATTGTTAACTAATTGATAATAAAATGGACAATATTTATTTTCATTAATAATTTAACTAACATTAAATTGGAAAATATTTCCATGCTAAGTATAATAGGATTGGCGCTGCTTAGAGAGACAATAAAATATTTTATTCTAATTTTTTTTCTGATGTTAATATTCTCATAAAGTGGAGGAACGACATACTTCCTAATAATCCTAGAGGAGCTTCAGAATTCAACCGAACATTTTCAAGATTTGTCTCGCCATTTGTTAGCTATCTTTTGTAGAAAACATCGGTTACTTAGCTTTTTTACATTGGCCTGAAGAGTACCTATATCTATGATTTTTTCACAATCAACTGTCAAATTTAAAACTCTTTTATCATATTTTAATGGTTGCCTTATATATTCAATGAATAAAATCTCATTAATATGGCAGATGTTTTATAAAATGGGAAAAAAGTAGAAAATAGTTGTAGATACACATGCTTGTGATTTTTATTATGATTACCACGAATTCAGTGGCCGAATGGTCAAAGCACGCAATTCAAACCCAGAGTTTGGGGGTTCGATTCTCGTAATGGCAGTTATATCCAAAGTGTAGATTTTTAGTTTGTTTCTTTACTTATGGTTTTCCTATGCTTTCGAACCTTCTAGACCTTTCTTTGGTGTGTAAATTAGTTGTTTCGCGAATAGTCTGTTCATATATCAAAACTGATTTGACCTTGTAAAGTTGGAAGTCACTACTTTCTCTCATTAAACTTGTTTGTTAGTTTAGAGCTGACGGTATGTTTATATGAATCTTCGTGGCAATATTAGTGGTCATTAAATGAAAGTATCACTGAAAGCCCCATCCAGTTGTATATTATCTCAAAAAGTTTAACGGTTGTAGATTTCAAAAACTCACACATAATGTTCATAACAGAGAATGCTGTGGGAAATAAGGAATAAATTTTCTAAAGCTGCCAAATTATAAGTTAAAAGAAAAGCTCCAGGCATTCTGAGAAGTGTAGCCAAAATTCAAAAATAGCAGAATGAAAAGTTAATTACATGAATTTGCTAAAGCGATAGAGTTTTATAAAAAAACAAAGTTTTGTTTTTAGTAATTTCTACTCAAAGTATATTCAAGTGTGATATTTAACACAAATGCGTCTGCAATCAGAATTATTTATGTTTATGAAATATTCTTATTTCACTTTGCTATGGTTATTTTCCTTACGCATATGTTTATTCTGAAGCGCTAGTCAAAGTAATTTATACAAAATCCTTCAAAATATGAATAAGCTAATCTAAATAAATAATGATATTCATTCAAGTTCAAAACAACTGATTTCCTCAACTTTGAGGTGCAGTGTGATATTTTTACCGCTCCTTATTCGTTTTAAATAACTGATAAGGAAATGTGTTTATTGATGAGTCAATTTCTTTTGAATATTTTTATAGAAATTTAAATATATCTTTTGTCACTAAGTTCCACTACAAAGAAAAAGGAAATTACTCATCCGCAAATGCAAATTTAATGGTTTTAAAATCGTTTTTAAAGTTACATCTTTTAGATTTTCCTCTTTTTTATATTTTTTAAGTTATATAATGTATAAATGATTCAAATACATTTTAAAGTCATTTTTTAAAATAAAAAAGACAAGAAAAATATCTATAAAAAATGGAACAAATATTCTCTAATAGTTAATCAATTTCTAAAGCGACAATCTGAATTGCACAACTTAAAAAAAAATTATTCTTTCTCCCTCTGTTTTACATTGTTTGGATTACCTTTTTTGGATCTTACGAATTTTCATGTTTGATTATATATAATATAAAAAATATAGCCTAAATTTAATTGATTTTCTAATTTTTTATCAATTTAGTACATATTTTTTTCCTTCCAAAATATTCTCTCACTTCTTGATTACATTCCATTTTCGATATTTAGTTAAATCAAAACGAGTTCTAAGAAATTTGTAAATCGGCGAAAAGCTGACGAGTTCCCAGAATACGGGTGCAGGGTTAAAAAAATTGACAGCTGCGCAAACTCTTCTAAAAGATCCCTATGATTTCCTTGCCTGTGATTGACACTTGTTGAAAGGCTCTGTTAAAATCTTGCAGTGTACATTCACAGGCATAAAATTTTCATTAGCTTTTCCTCATTTCGTTTTGTGTCGTTCTGTATTGTGCTCGTCGCTTCTTCTTTTCTGCTGTGTTGTGTATGGACTTACTTTGTCAGTGCCTCTAGTAAATAAACCATCTCTCGGAAGAGAACAAAACGAAATTAACAATTTGGAGTTTCTTTTCTGATTCTGTCCACGACTCCACTTCAAAAATTATATACATGACAATAAAATCAGGTACTTATTCTAACGAAGTAAAATATGTGTATTAAATACCGATATTCCATTGCTATTATCTTCATGTTAAGTGGTGATAATTATCCATAAATTAAAGTATCATGAAAACCAATTATGTGAATAATAATGTTTTAGACGGGTGTAAGGTACTTCTCTTTCACTCTTTAAAAACCCTAATAGTTTTATGATTTTACAAGCAATTATAAAATTGACAAACATTTTAAAAATGAAATATCCAGATAGCAGGTGATGAAAATGACTCAATAACTAAATTTCGAGTCGTAACTGATTTCTTCAAATATAAAATAAGCTTTTTTTATCTTAATTTTTAAGAATGTCAGCAAGATAACAGAAATTTTAACTTTCCATTTGAAAAACTAAAAAAAAAAAAACTCTGTTTTTTGTGATTGGCAAAGGGAACCAAATAATCTACATTGAATAAAATATAAGTCATCTTTAAAATTATTAATTTTGGCAATTAATCCTACTTCATTAAATAAAATCAGATTTCATCTGTATAAACCCAGTATAAATTTAAATCTTATGATCTTAAAGAACGTACCATAATATTCGGATTTAAAATCGATTTTCGCATGAATATCTGCAGAAAGTTATGGTGAATTTTTCCATTAACAAAATACAATTCCACCATTAAATTGTTTTACATTAGAAATACCATATAAATTACAAGGAAGATAACCATTAAATTCCAATTCTCTAGAAAATGTAGAAAAAATAACATTAAAGCTTAGCTATTTTTGCCTCAAGACAACTCTACCCTTTATGTTATGTCATATCATTTTATGTTATTTTTGATGGATAATTTAAAAGCTCTTACTGTTACTCATTTGAATCTACGAATAATGTAAAATATGGCAGATTTATTTCTTTAATATTTCCTATCAATAATAAAATACAAAGATTGAACTACTAATTTTATTACTAAATGCATGTTCTATGCTGACGCATATCCATATGTTTTTAATAAATTATAATTGCAGAGAATGTTAAGTTTTGAATATAGGTGTTTTCGGACTTTTTCAAAAATTAATTTAGTACGTCAAGAAGATTCAATTGCAACTTTGTTGAAGAATAACAAATAATTATTTCAAACAACACTGAAATGCATCCAAATCTCACTAATCCTACACAGTAAGTGTCAATAATTGAAACCTTCTAAATAAAATATGCAAGTAGAGCTAGGTTAGTTTCAGTTATTATTTAGTTAAAAAAACAACTATTGTTTAGTTTTTTTTAAACTCTTTATTTTGAAGTGGGTTTACATTATAGAATATTTTCACATGAATATAAATAATGAAAAAAATAACTATTTTAGAATTTTATCTACAAACGTTCTCCAAAACTGATAATTGTTTGACTTTGTCTTGTTTGTTTTTACTGCTGACAAAAGTTTTCTGATTATTTAAGAAATTACTTTTAGAAATATTAAAAAAATGAGTTGAGGAGCAAATAGAAAAATGTATATTGATTATTGAATGAAATAGCTATTCAATATTTGAAAGTTCATTTCAGTGTATAAAAATATTATTATAGAATTGATGTCAACCAATGTTATAATATTGGAATCGATATTGATTTTTGTTTATATTTCATGTATACGAATATACATTAAATAAAAATCTTAATGTTATATGGCTATTATTGATCTTTATTGGTATCTATAAAAATCCTGCCAAAATGGTATTCATCTTCTCACTATTAATATTTTATAACTTAGATTTTCTTTTTGGAAATCTGTAAATGAAATTCTGCAAAAAATATGCAGTTTACGACGAATTTTTCAAAAATGGAATTTAATTAATATTGGTAATAAAAGTGCGAATAATCAACATTGAATAATTATCATGCAACCAAAAAAATATCTCAGAGTTATTTATATCTTTTAAAGTTATCTTAGAAAATGTAATTATGAAGTTTTACATTTATTGCCCATGATAATATTTGGTAAATAATGAAAATTAAAAATTGAAATTATTGTTGCATAGTCTTTATGTATGGAATTCAAGATCATCTAATGATTTTTTATGCTTATGATAGTAAATTTTAGATGTTGTATTAACAATAATATCTTTTCCTTGTTCTTACTAAAAAATTAAATTTCGGAATATTAGTATTGCTTTGAAAAATGTTTTTATTTAAGCTTATGGTTATAAATTTTAAATGCTCTCTTAACAAGAATATATATCCTTGTTTTTATTTAAAAAATAAAAATCTTGTAATGTTAATTTGTTTTGAAAAAGAGCCTGTCTGTTAAAAAAATATTTTTGTTACTTCTTTGTATTTCGCTTTCTTAAGAATAAACTTCTGAATCTTGTATTCAATCATTTCTGCCATTTAAATATTTGAATTCCAGTATGCTCTTAACATATCAAAACCCTTAATAATTTAATAATTTATCTTTTCAGTTGAATATCCATCATCTGACGTTGTCAAAGGTCCAACTTTTGTGAATGAACCACCGAACGATGTTACATTTCTGAATACCTACGGAACAATAGTCCCATGCTCGGCCACTGGACATCCTAACCCTACTGTAACATGGAGAACAGAAGATGGCACTGTCGTGGTCAACGTTCCAGGCCTTCGGCATGTCAGATGGGATGGATCCCTGGATTTCCCACCTTTCTCACAAGAAGATTTCAGAAAGGATGTCCATACAGCTGTATACCGATGTGTCGCAATGAATAGTGCTGGAATCCTTGGGAGTAGAGATGTCCGCGTAAGAGCAGGTAAATATATTGATCATTTTTGTATCTTTTTTTAATAATTAAAAATTTCTAAAAATAAGAAAAATTAATAAATAAAAAGTATCTTCTAATATTTCGTAATTATTTACCATGCATTTTTACCACTTTAACTAAGTTAGTTCTTCACATGTTTGACTTAAGTAAATACATTTTGATATTGATAAGCTACACTATGAGAAAAATTTTGATACTAAATAGAAGAACGTTAAGTTGGATTTCAATGTATAATTAAAATCTTAAGTCAAAATTCTAAAAAATATACTTTCAAAATTTAAATATAGAAACTTAAAATAAAAAAGTATTTTCTAGTGTTCAAAATTTTTTTATCTTTGTGACCGAAAGGGCACCAAAACTTTAATTATGTCAGGGTAGACTATTAAAATCAAGAAATCATGCCAATTTAGTTAAAAATACATTTGATGGCATTAAAGGACAGGATTTACATGGGGTCAAAACTATTTAGGACAAAACAATTAATATATATGCATTAAAATAATATTCGGTTATTACATCATGCTTTACGTTCGCTTCCAAGACATGGACTGATTGTTCATGGCAACGGCCGATAGAGTTCCGAGGAAACAGTTACGGTTACAGTACGGTTACATCTAGAATTTTTACTAATTTAAATAATGTAGTTATTTATATTTCTTATTTAAGTAACTTAAGGTTTAATTTTGATACACTATGAAAAAAATCTACCCATATTTAAAAAACAAACACATTAAGCTGGATTTTCCATATATAAGAAATTAGAATCTTAAAAGTCAAAATTACAATATATATATATATATATATATATATATATATATATAACGCCATTTCTTTTCTCCTATACTGAGAATAAATATTAAAAGTAATTCAATAATGTTTTATAATATTTCCCACATATTATTAGTTCTATAATTCACTTAATGCTTGATTTCAATAAATTAAGACTTTATTTACACATTGATGTCATACTATAAAACAACACTCGATATTTAAAAAACCACATTAAAATGGATTTCACATACATAACTAATTAGAATCTTTTATGTCAAAATTACAAAGAAAAAGCTATATTTTGTTAGAATTTTAAAAATTAGAATTTATAATATTAAGTTTTAACGTTTCATAATTATTAAGATTTATTTTCTATACATAACTAATTATGAATTTTGAGTCAAAATTACAAAACAAATCATATTTTTTATATTTTCGAAAATAATAAAACTTAAAATATTAAAAAGATTCTCTAATGTTTCATATTTACATTGCATTTTAACTACATTTATATCCCTTCTTTAAGTTAATTAAGACTTTATTTTGATATTGATGTCATACTATGAAAGGAAAAAGATATTTTAAGATACACGCACACTTAGATGGATTTTCCATATACAACTAATTGAATCTTAATGTGTCAAAACTACAAAATATGTATAGATATATTCAAAAATAAGAAAACTTAAAATTTTAAAAAGAATGTCCCAATGTTTCATGATTATTTACAATGACTTTTTCCCAACCTACTAATGGAGTAGAACATAATTAATTTTTCCGAGTTATTTTAATAACAATATGGTCTTACTTAGGAACATTTTTTTGCTTGTTTTTGACTATTGATTTTTTCAATTCAGTTTGTATGTTCTAAAATTTCTACTTAGTGGTTTAAAAGTATTGTGAAATTGAAAACTTTAAGGGGAATTGTATTTCTCGTGTTAAATTACTTAATTTCAATCTATACTATTAGGTATTTACTCTTATGCTTAAATTGATTTTAAATAAGATTCATACAATGAATTGTATTTCATTTGAAATTCGTTGATCGAAATTTTAAAATATGAAAGCAAATATTGTTTTAATATTGTTATATTATTTTTTAAGTATTAAAACAAAATTTTCATTTGAATACATCAATCCAAACGTATGCAGCACTATGAATATTGTTTATTCATATTTCAAATGAAGAACTTGTATTATTAATGTTGAAAAAAATTTATTACTTCTTGCACTGACAACAATTGAAGTATATTTAAAAAAAAACAATTGAATTATTTAAACAGAAAAATGTTGGAATATTATATTGAAAGGATAAAGTATCATGTATGAGAAACTTTTAAAAATATACCTTGACAATAAAGTCTGAATAAATTATTCTATTACATCTAGTACATTCATTCAATTAATCAGGAAAATAATTAAGTTTATTTCTGTCAATAGTAAATTCTTATACACGTTTCCATAATCTCTAAAATTCAAATCAAAGTTTGTAAAAATATTTTTAAATAAATTGGATGGTAATTTAAACAAAATGAAATAAATAAAAGAATTCAAATTTTTCATCATGTAAAAATCGCCATCGAAATATAAAATAAACATATGCTACTTAAATTAAAATAAAAACTTCTATAAAGTTTTCTCAGGCTTTATAAATTTCTGCCTTATGTATGCTTACATTTTTTCCGTATGAAAATGAAATTAAGAAATATGTTTCAACTGTATTTGTTTTTTTACGACTGCAATGTAAAAGATTATATAATAAAATTTTGAATAATTGCAGGTATTTTATTTCAATTTTGATAAGTCATTCAAATTCAAATTAGCAATAAATTAATTTAGTAATGCAGTTTATATGCCTAAAGGATTTGAAACATTCAGTTTTGCACTAGTCTGCGAATCTGATTTTTATCGCGTATAATTCCTGTACCCATAAATTATTTGGTAAAATATTTGCTTGCATTTAAACTTAACTTGAACTGGACCATTTTAAATAATTTCATGAATTGGTTTAAAAACATTTTAAATTCTTAAAAATGAATTTTTCATATATTTATTCAAAGAATTTTTAATTCTCTAATATATATTTTCATTATACATTTTTAATTAATTCGATTCATTTATCACTTTTTAGATTTTTAACCATCATGAAATCATTTTATTTTCAGTCCATAAAATCTAAATCGCAAATACAGAAATTTTGTGGTGCTAGTTACCTTAGATTTATTTCATCATTATCTGAACATGCAAGAACCACTTTGTAAAACATCGTGCAACATAAATAACAAAAGAAATGACAAATATCGGTCCACAGGGCTTTTGCTGAATTATTCAAAAAGAGAAAATTGCAGCTGATTAAGGAAAACAGTTATTATGTTTGAACAACTCGTTTTCATCTGAGCTAACTAATTGTTATTAATGGGCGTTGCCTGACTTAAACTTGGAATACTTTTGGTAATCTTTTATTCATCTAAAATATTCATAATTGTTTAAGTTTTGCAATCACTGAAATTATGAGAAAAGGGTACTTTTCTTCGCTTCTAAAAAAATATTAATTGATAGTGACTAAAATTTCACATAAAATAATGCATCTAAAAGTGTTTTAAAAGAAATTAAGGGATTTATGAATTAGAATTGTATAAAACTGTTACCAAATTTATTGAAAATGTCAAAAAATTAAAGAATTTTTATTAAAATAGAGATAAAAACACCTCAATAATATTTGATTTCGATGCCACTTTTATGGGTGAGAAGACCTTTTGGTGAATCAAACAATATATATATATAATATATATTATAATTTATGCATTCATTGGAAAATGTCTTCAATACAAACAAAAGTACGACAGAAATATATTATTCAAAAATTACAAAATACTTTAAAATATACTCTCTTATTTTTTATTTATAATTTCGTAAAATTACTTATAGTAAGAGCAATATATAATACACAAAATTAACTTAATTCATCTTAATAAAACCGAAAAATGTTTAATGTAAATATTTAATTTTTACCTTTTGATGTGCAAATTCTGAAAAATTATATTCAGGCCAATTGATGGCGAAATAATTATACATCCACGAATTTTGAAAAACTGAATAATAAATGTTCATTGAAAACGATAAAATTCTCAAGTCTTAATTTGATAACAATAACTAATTTAAGTTTTAAATTTTAATCAATCAAAAAATTGACTTTTAAAAGCTTATGTTCTATTTATATTTATTGAGCGTTTTTTATTTACCAAATATCAAATGCTAATTATAGGAAACAATGTTCTTTATATTTTTAGAGTAATGCTATGTTTAGAAATAAATAAGAATAACTTGAATAAAGTAAAAAAAAATAATGAAATAAATATCTAAACACAAATTAATACATAAAAAATAAAAGCAAATTATTTATAACATTTTTCATATGTTCCTTCTTTTTTTAAAAAAATTATGCCTTTCAATATAGGTTATGCAGATATGAAATTTTATTTTCCTTTTTTTTATATTTCTATTATAATATATGTAAATTATATATATATATGTACAATTGCATATATGTACATATACACATATGTTTATTCCTTCACATATAGCCTTTTCATAAGACATTTATTTGTCATTTATTAATTATTGAAATTAAGTCATTTTGAATTAATCAAAATGATTTAATTATTTTGAATTTATAATAGAAACTGAAATTAAATCATTTTGTTTTTTTTTCCTTGTAATCGTTCATTTATATTATCTCAAGAAGATACTCTCTTTCCTCGATATATGAAGCAATTAATTAGTTACTGTTCTGCTAAATGCAACTTTCTTTTCTTAAATTTATCTTCATTCCTTTTGATCTTCATGAATGCTTAAATTATTTATATGTTAAGATGTTTTTCCCCTTTATATAAAAGTTTTTATTCGAAATTCCTAAAGAATATCCGCCATTTTTTCTCTGAAATTGTAGTGTGCTTTTGTCGGATCTTTTATAAGGTTGTATTATGATTCGTCTTGTTATTGTGATTAAAGAATTACATTCTTGTTCTTTTTGAAATGTAGTTCACAATAGTCTCATCATTTGTAAAGTTGTAGCTTGAACTACATATATCTTTGTTTGTGATTCTGTGAAGTAAGATTTTTTTTGTTCTTCTAAATTGAAACTTGCTAATATTTTATTTAAAAAAATTGTAGAAAATTAAATAATCACATACGCTACTGAGAGCTCTAAATTTATGTGTTAAATCATTTACATCTCTCCTACTTGCTTGGCTTTAACCAGAATTATTTTCTTTCAAGTGTAAGTTTGCACTTACAATGTCGTTTTGCAACTAGATTACGTTCATAATTAAATTCCATGTTGTATTGAAGGTATAGTTACTGACATATGCTGTGTAAAAGAACATCTACTGGTAACTCATTATTCTAACTACTCTGACGTAAAATTTCTTATGAATAAAATTTACAGCAACTTTTCCCAGTTTCGAAAGGTAACAAATTTATCTGCATTATCTTTTTTATTGGTGCCTTGATTTATCACAAAACCGAAAGCATTAAATATATTATATTAATCATTTTTTGTTTAATCAATATTATACGGTACAAGATTTTAAATAGAGTTAAAAACGGAATCGGGTTATATATCGATTATACATTAATACAATTTATGTATAAATATAAAGAAATTCTTTTTCCGAGAAATAACAAAATCGTGCAGTATATAAGTAAAATTTTTATTTCCTGTTTTATTAAAAACATTTGTAACACGGTGCGAGCAAAAAAAGAGTGCAACAAAATTAAAATTTGAAATGACTGAAAACCTTCTTTGTTTTGGAAAAAAATACATGGCGTTCCTGAATTTATTCATTTATAACCATATTACTAATTGATGAAAAGTGATCCAAATATTTACTAGAATCATTAATTCTTTTTTTTTTCATATTTTTATAACGAGTAGTGTAATTTTCGAAATTTAATTCTTCAATATTCAAATAACTCCTAATTATATATAAGTAATCATATCGAATATTTTCTATTGCCATATTTCTTTATGAGGATAGAGCAGTGGTGCGCAAACTAGGAGTCGCCAGAAGTTTTTTGCGGGTCGCCAAATTTTTATGAAATGCATTATCCCTGCATGACGCATATCATACAGTGTACATATAAATAGTGAAGCACCGTCACTCACTGTTTAATTGCATTTCCATGCTGTCCACAATTGCACTCCTTCTTTGACCTTAATGCGTAATGTATGTTAAGTGTGAAAACGCAAGTTTTTCACTTGGGTAGATAGCGCCCTCTTCGCGGTAATTCGCCAGTTTTACTGAAAAGCGCCTTTTGACTAGACGTTAATCGCAGGGAAAAGGCAAAATTTCGTTTCCGTGATCAGCCAATCAGGTGGCGAGGTACGCGGTGTATCGAATAGTCAGAGTGAAGGCGTGAATTGTTCGCACGAAGTTGTAGCAAGGAGCAGTTGGCCAGCAATTATTTTAGTTTATCCTCGAGTTTTATCATGTGACGTTGTGTAATTAGGATTTTTTATATTTTTATTGGGCTTTGCTACTCTTTGTTATTAGGAATGTACTGTCATTAGAGAAAAATCTGTTAATTTTATTGAATTTCTCGAAAAAAAAATTATATAAAATTTTATATATTATTTGTGTTAGTTTAAATAATTTAATCCCTTTCTTCATAATGGATAAATGGGTAATACGTACACCAGGTACATCTTCAGCTAACAAACGAACAAATACTGATGAGGAGTCCCCAAATACTGAGCTAAATGCCAGATCTAAAAAAATAAAAACATACAATGAGGAATTTATTAAGTATGGTTTTACATTTTGTATTGTTGATGTATTGTCATTTGCAACGAAAAATTGGCAAATGTGAGCATGATACCAGCTAAATTAAAAAGGCACCTGGAAACTAAGCATAAAGAACTTCAAAATAAACATGCCGAATTTTATCAAAGACTAGCTGAAAATCTGAGAATTCAAAGTGCACATTTAAAGAAATTTACAACAATACCTAAGAAAGCATTACGAGCTTCTTTAGAAGTTTCTTATCTAATAGGGAAAACAATGAAACCCCATACAATTAGAGAATCCCTTAACTTTCCTGCAGCAACTAAGATGACATCAATTATGCATGGCGATAAATATGAAATGAACTAAAAACAATACCATTATCAAGAGATACGGTGTCTCGGCAGATTTCCGAAATGTCACGAAATATCGAGTGAGAAGTCATAAAACGCATACAAAATTCATCTGTGTTTGCCTTACAACTGGACGAGACTACAGATATTACTAAAATGTCACAACTAATTATTTACGTTAGGTAACAGAAACGTTTTTATGTTGCAAAAGTTTGGAAGGAAAAACAACTGGAGAAAAAATGTTCGAAGTAATAAATGAGTATTTTGAAACTAAGTCCCTTACCTGGGCAAACTGCGTTGCAGTTTGTACTGATGGTGCTGCAGCATTAACAAGTTCGAATAAAGGGCTCAGAGGCTTAATTCAGAAGATGGTGCCTTATATGGTATTTAATCACAGTATGATTCATCTGCAAGCTCTTGTTGCAAAAGATATGGATGAAGAGTTGCACAATATATTACAAGACGCTTTAGTTCAATTAACTACATTAAATGCAGCAGCAACAACAGCGGTCTCTTTTCAATACTTTGCAATGAGATGGGCTCAACGTATGAGATTACTGTTACACACCGAAGTCAGATGGCTTTCACGTGGGAAAATACTACGACGGATATTTGATTTGAGAAATAAAGTGTACATGTTTTTAATCGAAAAGAAACATAGATTGGCAAGTTATTATATCAATGAAGTTTGGTTAGGGAAGCTGAGCTATTTAGTTGATTTTTTCGAAAAACTTAGATTTAAATTTGAGCTTACAGGGTGAGAATTCAACTATCATAACTGCAGCCAGTAAAATTTAAGCTTTTAAGAATAAGCTTAGTCTCTGGCAAACTGAACTGAATAAAAACAACACCAACATGTTCCCTTACTTTAACGATTTTATCAAGCATAATAATATAGATATATTTACATTTAAAAACATCATTTCCAATCACATCGAAAGGTTCAAGAAAAAATTTCAAAAGATTCGTGGATTTTTCTGAAAACGATCTTCGTTGGATTCGTGATCCATTTTCCTTTGATATATGCAGTTCAACTCTTCAAATTAGTGAGAAAGAGCAAGATAATTAGAATTCAATTTAAGACTCGGCCTTGCCAAAAATTTTAGCTATCCGGGAAAAACAATATCTCGTTTTATGCAAGAATGCTATCAGAGTGTTAATACAATTTGCATCAACATATTTATGTGAAACTGGATTTAGCAAACTAGTTTCAATAAAAACTAAATACCACTCGCGTTTAAAGACAGAAGATGATATGCGAATTGCAATTAGCAACATACATCCAAACATTGATGAGATAATTAGAAACTTGCAGCCACATATATCTCATTAAAGGGCAATTAACTGATTTTTGTGTTATACAAAAAGTATATTCTTAAAATTATAAATAAAATTAATATGTCAAATATGATTTTGCTTTTATTCGATGAAACGAAAGAAATGCGCAAAATATACATCTTATTTGTGAACATTTATCTCTAGGGGTCACCAAAAATTTCCGTTCTACAAAAAGGGTCGCAGTCAAAAAAAGTTTGCGCACCACTGGGATAGAGAACGGTACTTAATATTTTTGATGCCAAAACTCTGTCTGCAAAATTATTATAAAGTGATGATTTTCAATACTACATAACTAGATCAGTTTTAACAGTTAAACAGTTTCCTATTTACAATGTTTAAGTGCCAAGAATAGTTTACTAAATATGATAGATAAATTCTAAAGGCCGTATATAAAAAAAGTAGAATTAGTAAAATTTTTAGAAAGATATTTACTAACTTAAATGAGATGGAACTCTTCATGACAAAATTCCCAAACACTTTTTAAACTGGTGCTAGGTATTTGTCTCTACAGATTTAGATATTAACCATCACATTATTTTAAAGCTGAGCATTCTGTATGTGTGAAATATGACAACTATATAGTTGTACTATCATAAGAAACGGGATGCCATTAGAAGATACCTTACCTGAACCATAATGCTTTATACTGTTTATTGATGTCATGGGACTTGACTCCTTTAGGAAAGTTCATTTACACAATATTTTTTAAAAATATGTTTTAAAATATTTCTGAAAGTAATAGGATGTGAATTAATCGTTTCTAGGGGAAAATAAAAGTGCACTTATTGCTTCTGGATTTTAAGGGCAACGCTAATTTAAATTTCAACGCTATTCTTGAGCATTAAATTAAATGATGCCTAAACTTTGATAAATTGCCGTAAGATATTGAAACACTTGCATTCAGTTTGGCAGAACTAAATCATTTTAAACCGTAAGTGTAATCGTAAGTTGGAAATAAATTCGGATTGTGGGCTTTTATTTTGGAATTATATTTCTACTGAATTTAATATGTATTATGAATATACAAATAAAAATTAACAAGACAAAGGCATTTGAAATCTATGCTTTTGCTCTAGAAGTAAATAACCATTTTACATCAGGACTTACAGTTATTAAATGTTTAGGTGTATAGCTTGGCATGAACTTGGATATGAAATACGAAGCAATCGACCACAACAATTCCTGTCGATATTAATGCGTTAAGTTGTGGCGGGGTGGTCGGCTGTATACAAGAAGACATGAAATACGTCTTTATATAGTTATCTTTAATGTAATGAAATTATTACTGAAATAACACAGGTATGAAACTTTAAATTTAGATATTTTTAATAATCTGCCAATGTTATTCAGAGTTGAGAACTGTATCTTTCTTTCACTAGTCTGGCTTGATATTTTGGGTCTAATTCTTGATAATTTCCAGTAATCAGATCCTACTGATCTAAATCTTAGAGGAAACAAAGTGTTTTCAAGTTTGCAAGCATTGATTATTCATGAACAATGAAAAGGAGGAACTAGAATCAAATTGATACAGGCTTTCTGAGATGTGCAACTCCGATTCACTGTGTACATTTTTTCACTTTCATCGGAAAGGAAACTAGTTTCTGAGGCAATGAATGAAGAATTAAAGCTTTACACGTACTTACAATATTTAGGTATCCGACTATGTTAAAAACACCGGTTATCCACTGCATTGGCGAATTTTTTTAAATCGTTTTTGCTGTAGTTCAAACTTTCCTCTTTCCACAATAGTTTATCTTTTCTGGGAAAATAAAGGCCTGACCTATCATCTAGAGTCACATATTTTTTAACTAAAATTTGTTTTTAACTTCAATTTTCTCAAAACTTTAATTTTTATAAAAATTATCCCCCATTAACATGTTATCTCAAAAACTAATTGAGGTATTTGCATAATACTTTAAGCATGTGTTTTAAATAACATGAACAATGAAATAAACCAAAAGTATTATTGTTGGTAAAATAATTTTTCATTTATAAGTGTTTTTAGAAAAAATAAGTTGTAAATTTAGGGAAAAAATGCATATATCTGTATATTTCGACCCGTAACTTCTTTGTTTCTCAAAATTTTTCTCAGATTTTATTTCATTTCATTCATTATGATATTCTATATGTTGTGCACAAAGAAAAATATAATTGTTGCATTAAAATAATGTGTAGTTAATCATTTTGGTTAAATTTCATTAGAATTTATTACAAATTTTCCTATTTCTCAAAATATATTATATTTTGAAATAATTTCATTGTATTTAAAGTATTTTGTATTACAATTGACAACACATCTAAAAATCATAGTTTTTAAGAAATCCAATTTTTCAAAACTTTTCTTTCAAACTTAGTCGTTTATCTAAAGATCTGAAATATATATTTAAATGAAATGTTAAACAATGCATTTAGTTTCATTGCTGTTAGAGAAAATTCTTGAAAAAAAAGCCCCAAAACTAAACTTCATAGCAATTATGCTCTATTAACTCTACAAAAACCTTCTTTCTTAATAGAATTTTATCGAACGATTTCATCAAATATAAAAAAATAATTAAAAAGGTTCGTAATATTTTTGAAAGGAATTTTTGCAACTATTGATGGATTTCCATTAAACTGTTCATAAAATTTAATAAAGCATTAATGATTACATTAAGGCTTTTGTATAAAAAACATTAATGACCAGACATTTTACTAGTGAAATGAAAAAGTTGAAAACGTAAAAGCAATTTTGAACAAATGAAAATAAAAGCATTTTCGTTCATTTGGAAATCGAAACAATAACCTATCAAAAATACGACTTTCCTAAATGCATTTATATATATATATATATATATATTTCTATATGCCGATTTAAATATTCAACAGATCAATGAAAACCATTCGAGTGAAAACTTAAGTACATTACAGTATTTTTGTATCAAGCAATTTTATTAATGTTATTTCTTCTAAATTGCTAGCTTTCTTATGAATCTTGAATCAAGCAATTTTGTAAATTGTCAATGACAAAGATAAAGATTTATTTAAATAATTAATTAATATGCACAATAATATAGCATTATAATGGTGGTATAATTTACTATTAATTTAGAAAATTCAAAAAGTAAATATTATAAAAGGCATTTCGACTTAATAAAATGTTTAAATATAGAGTAGATAGAAATATTAGAAGCGCCATTACAATAATGTTATAGCAAACAGCTAGTATTTAGAGATTTCGATGAGATCTCTAAAAAGGTTATTTTACAATTTATATAAATAATAGGTTATTTTTTATTTAAAAAATACCATTCCGATAACTTATTTCTCATATTTGCATTTACTACTTACTAAAAAATTGAAATAGTTAAATGTTTGTTTCGTGATTTTTTTTTAAATTAACGAATGAATTCATTTGCACAGAAAAAAAGGAGAAATCTTGTGTTAAAAGAAACAAATTACATTAGCATTGAACAAATAAACCAATTTAGTTATTTTCCAAGGTCTTCTTCCTAGATAAGTCCAAAGAAAATTACCAGTGTCGAAACTCGGGACCTAAATGCATTCTACCGAATCCAGATGCATTTAATAGTTTTGGAATAAGCAACGCCCCCAAGTAATTCGTTAGAAGCTCCTCAGTAAAACAATAGAGTTGAGTAATATGCGTGGAGCTTAATGACATGCTATTGGGGCGCATCCTCCTTATTCGCAGCAACACCTGCTCCCTTTGGTTTCTTTCCTCTGAGGGGATTTTTATTTGATCGGAGGCGCATACATTTAGTGACAGATTCCTAATATAAAGAGAATTACCCTCTGCCCCGAAGAATAAGTAATGAAAACACCTTATATTACTTAAAGAAATAAAGAGCTACAGAATAACTCCAGTTTATCTGGTGGAACAAATTGACTTTATTTTCGGATTGAAGTTATATTCCAAAACTTTCTGGGATAGAAAGTCTGCATAAAATATTAAAGTAGAAGGCTTTTACTTGAAAATAATTTAAATTCTTGAAAGGCATTATGTAGTGAAGTTTAGAACTTAAGGAATATCTTGAAAATTAAAAAGTCTCAGTTAATTTCCTACAAGTATATAATCATATGAGCTGAGCTTTAAATATCTTAAATTTCTGCGTTGAGGAATTTCTGAAGATAAAGTTCGATACAAAAATTAATCTGTGAGCAGACTTGCATCAATAGTAAAGTTTATCCATTAAATGCAAAAGCGATAATATGCACCTTATGTTACTGATAATTAAAAGTATGGTATTTATGAGGAATAATTGTCAACTATTTTCTTTTAAGAAATAATTATTACCTTCCAGGTTCTTCCTTATTTGGAATAACACTGAGATGCAATATGCATCTTATATCTATGAACTTTCTATATATAGTCTTTAAAGAAAACATAAAATTCTTCTGGTGGATACATGCATTGGTAATTACTAACCGGTACTGGTACTTACTACTTTTTACCAAACATACACAATTCATTTATAAGTAATCAACGAGTGGTAAATTATTTATATAAATGTGTTACGGTGCATTTCAGAAAAAAATGATAAAATATCAAATGACATTATATCCCTCATTGAATTTAATAGGATAAATTTCATGATTCATCTATCTGATACCAATTATAGTAGATGACTAATAGTCTTTACAATAATATTTTATATAATATAGAACTAATTGCATAATTTACGAAACAAATATACCATTATCTTTGGTCACAATTTCTTATTGTTTTCCTTAAATTTGATGTCTGTGTGTTTTTTTTTTAATATTTATTTCAGTTGGAACTGTTTAATAAGATGTAAATTTTCTTTAATCCAACAGACACAAGGAATTTTTATTTTAGTTATAGCTTCAAATACATTATTTAAAACAAGAAATTTAAGTATTTTAGATTTTAAATCTATCAATCGACTCTTATATTTATGTCATATATTTTTAAAAGATTGTTATATTTACATAAATGTTAAATAATGCTCTCATAATTTTTTTCTAAAACATACAAGCAAATCAACATTTTTATAATGTCTCAAAAATATTTCCGTTTATTCACTATTTAATTAATGACTTATGCCTGCTTATACTTATTTGTAAGTACCCTTACATGTTTATTTTTAGAAAGGTTCTGAAATTTGTTCTAAAATTATCATTTTGATCTAAATATTTTTATAAAATTAATAAGGAAAGTCCAAGTCCCATTTGAAGAGAATTTATGTGCCTTTTATAAATTAGAAGCGATCTCAAATATTTTGAACTCCCTATATTATATATATTTTTTTCTTAGAATTAATTCGACAAATATAGCAAATTGTATAATGTATAATGTCAAAGTAGAAAGCTTTTTTTTTAAAAAAATGTCCATTTATAAATTTTCTGGATCAAAGATAATATTAGGACAAATATGTTTTAATATATTTTGTAGCTTACATTTCCATTTGAGTTTAAGCTAATAGAAAAACACCTTTTGCCATTCGAAATATTTTAATCATACTTGTGATGAAATGAACAATATTTTAAAATAAGAAAAAACGTATATTTATCTTTTGAAATGAAAAGAAAAAGATATAATGACACATTAACTTGACAGTATTACAAATAATTAATACAAACAGTCAACAAAAAGCTAGAGAAGGAAAAAAACACATTATTAATATTTATATTTTGTTTCTTAAACGATCAGCTGCAAATAATTTGATAATGTCTTTAACAAATTGTGGAATTAATTTTTTTACACTTAATTATTCTTCTTTTAAGAAGCATTAGTACAAAAGTATTGATTAATTTTTTTAGCATGTGAAAAAATAGGTCTTGTAAAGAGTAAAACAAAATTCTAACAAATGTGTTTATGCCGTTCAATTAATTACCTATCAAAGGCATATGGCGATTGTGAAAAAAATTTAAACAGTGCATAGAGGAATTAAACATAGAGAAGTAGTTTGACCATTTCGTAACATTTTAGGAATGCAGCTGAATTAAACTTCTCTTATTTTTCTTAAATAAGATTATTTTCTTCTCTTCTTAATTTCCTTTATATTAGTAAGTTATTTTATTTATAATATTCATTTTTATTATAAATAAAAAAAGTATAATAGAATTGAAAATATATAATGATAGTATTCTTTAAATTAAAATAAACGCTGATTTTTATATTTATCAGCAAGACCCATTTAGAGCTTCATATTTAAACGAGAAGTCAAAATACTATAAGAAATACTAATAACTTGAAGTGGCTATTGGCATTTTCTGTTTGATATAAAGAATATTTTCTGGAACAAAGGTTTTGTTTATTTTTTTTTTAAAAAATCCTAGTTTTGGAACAGATAGGAATATTCCATGTAACATTGTAACAACATTTCGCAATTTATTTTTTATTTTAAGCTTTTAAATACTTATAATGAAAGTAGTATAAATTTTTTTAAAGTTTATTAGACTAGTTCTACAACTAACTTAGTATCAATTAAAATAAATAAAAAGCTCTAAAAGTGAATAATAATATGGGAAATAAAAGAATGAGCATATAAATTGAACCTCACAGATAGAACACTGGGTAGAGAACAACCATGTCCGAACAAGGGGTGGTACCCGGGACGTCCAGATCAAGTTGAAACAAAGTGCTATCCCAAGGCCAGGAAGCCGGCATGAAAAATTTTATGTGACAACACGGGCTCCTGTATATTTGTCTTCAATTATTTTAATAAAAAAAACCATGCATATTATCGGAACAATATATAGTAAACATATGGGTGAAAATATAGAAAACAGATAAAATTATTAAGACCGATGAGAAAAATACAGCATTTTAATTTAGAGTCAAAGAAGTATCATAAATAGTTTAGTTAGCTAGCAATAATGAAGCATGAAAAATGAGATGAGAAATTTGTTGATTCTTTTGAATCTTGATGTCTTTCATTTTTCATACAATATGGAAAATCAAATTTTACCTGATATAAAAATCTTAACTTAAAATATTTTCTTCGATAGTTTGGTTATAGTCAAATGTACGGTAAGAAAAGTATAATTGATATCAATTACTCTAGTACCAATTTTATGCCCTGGGCTGCATGTAAATTTTAAGTTTAAAACATATATAATACAAATATTTTATTCAAACGATATAGACCGATCTTCTCAGGCACAACAAAAACTGATGCCATTTGCTAAAAAAGGAATTTATTTCCTTTTAATAAATTTGACAAGCAGATAAAGTCATAAAATCATTCTAAACAATTATTGTTTTGGGGGGAGATGGCAAATAAGCCTTACATATAATAATTTTATAATTTTATCAGAGTCTTTTGAAAACTACTTTGAAATGAGTTATGAATTTTGTGTGGAAATAATTGTGGATTTGAAAAATGTTGATAAAATTCTTAAACATTCATCATAAACAGAATTCAGCCTTCCTTCTTGATATCAGTTTCTTAATTGCTTCGGTCCATTTTAGATATATTCCCAAATTTTCTGGCATTAGAGATCAACAAAATGTCTACTTAATTCTTCAACATTAAATGGTGGACATCCCAATTTGGGCCACTGAGATAATCTGACATTAAGATAACGAAGTCAATACATGTGAAACGAAGAAACTGAAAAGCATGTACTGCATTTCTTTATTATTTATATTTCAGTTAAATTTTAAACTATAATTATTGTTTAGTACAAAATGAATTTACCTTTATGAGGGAATTTAATTTAAAAATAGAATCACAAAAATTTGATCTTAAGGAAATTAGTGAAATTTTGCTTATAATAGCTAAACCGATGCTGAATTATTTTTAGTCAACGAAAATAGTTTCAATTGTATTGTGCTGCCAAAAAGTATCAGTTAATGTGCTAAAATGTTTGTGTAAAGTGAACCTTTCTAAAAGATATTAACAGTTAAATCCTCTCTATATTTTTACCTCAATACATAGATCAATCAACTTATTTTTTCAGTATTTGCATTTCAAATAGATGATATTTATTTTTGATTGAGAACTATTCTTCTTAATATTTCAGAAGAAGCAATATCCATAAATTTATTCCTAACATCTTAAAGAGAAATCAATGTTCAAAGGCACAGTATAATCGTAAATCTAGACGATATCTATACAGAACGAAGATCGTTATTGATGTTGTTTGCATACGATTTCTGTTTCCCATGGGATCTAAGAAATCTATCTATTTTCGATGCGTGTGCAATGTTTTCTTAACAAAAGATATTTGTTCAAACACTATCAAAATTTTCGAGACTCACAGAGAAAGCTGCTGTAAAACTTCCTTGTGACAACAATTTTTATGGATTTTCGTTCACATCCTACTAGAGTTTAACATGCGATTTCATGCATATTATATTTGAAGTAGATAGGTAGGTAAATGAATAATAAAACAACTCTTGTCTAGAATATTCTGAATGTTGCTTGATCAAAATTTTGAATGGAAAGCGAGAGACAAAGCTATTTTAGTAAAATTCAGTTGCATATTTTAAGTGAATCAATAACTAATGTGTTCCTTTTCAGAGAGTATGGACAAATGACTTATGATATGATATGCATGGAAAATCAATAATTAAGATGGAATGGTTCATTATAATTTTATTTTTATTTAAGCGTTAAATAGGCTAAAGTTTTTTCTTCATTCATTACTAATTGAATATCATTTTGGTATTCTCTATTCTGATATTCCATATTTATATTACTCACATATAACTAAAACAATAAATTTTAAAATTAGAAAAATATCACAATCTAAATAAAAATGCAAGTTACTAAAAATATTATCCACTTCAAAAGCATCTATTGTGTTATATACATTTAATTAACATTGTAGAAAATATAGTATGAAAATCAGACCTTAAGCAAACCACAATTTAAAGCTTTAAGATATGCAACAATCCATTTACAGATATGCTGTTTGTTTGATTTATTATGTTTTAACCTGTTAATTGGATCATTAATCGGGTTACTTAGCATTGAAATTCTTCGACATACCCAGCTAACAGGTTGATCGTCCCGCATCATTCTTTAGTACAAAAGTAGAGAAATATAAAAGTGACAAGGATTAAATGCCTAAGATATAATTATTTATATACTGCTAAAATAAACGAAGGATAAATTATTTTAAACGAATAATGAGAAAAATTTATTAAACTGTATATATATGAAGGAATTTTAAAATATTAAGCCTTCGCATACTACGAAATTGAATGAAAAATTAAATGCTTTATGTAAATATATAAAATCTTAGATAAATTGAAAAGCCTCAATTGAAGTACTGAGAAGAACTTCTCGAACAATTCTTGCAATAACAATAAATCAATAAGATGAATGTAATCAATGCACTGGAATATCATCCCCGAATTTAACAAAATGTTTATACATTCCAGACAAATTGTTGCAACGTGAGCGTTATTTTACTTCAAGAAAAAATTTCTTTACAATTCCAAATATTAAAAAAAATTATCAGTTTACAAAAGAAAAATGGTACATCTTGCACAATAATAAAAGTATAAAAGAACAATTTAATATAAAAGATGGATAGGATATTACTCCCGCAAGGTCCAAGTTTGTCTATCCCTACGAAAATATGAATTTACTGTAATTCACATCAGAGTACTAAAATTATAATTTATTCTATAAAATGATTTAATGAGCTATAAATATGAACATCAATGTGTTCTCCTGTCTTTTATAAATATTGTTTTACTTATTATCTTTTTTATAAACTCCAATAAAATAATTCATCTCAAATAGCGAGCAATTGCAATCTCGAAAAAATAAAAATAAAATAATAATAATCGATTAATTAAATAAAATGGCACAAGATTAATCTTAAATATTACAATTCAAAAATATAATTACATGAAAGTTAGTACATATTATAATCAATAATTTTATTATCTTTATAAATACCATAGAAAGAGATAATCACAAGTATTAGTAAATTTATAACTAATTGCAAAACCTAAAAAATTAAAAGAATAATTAAATGAAAAACATGAAATATATTAGCCTAAAATAATTAATGTAATTGGGAAATATTATTATTTGAATATTAATACACATTATCATCAAAATACGTAATATAAAAAGTTAAAAAGTAGTCCTAGTTTCCAACTGATGATAACTATAGCCTGAAGCAAATTAAGAATCACGATTCGTTTTCAAAAATGCATTAAATGTAAAATAATTATATCAAGACTGAAGGGTTTGAAATTCATTATGAATGAATAATATGAGAAAATGGAAAGTTTTGTATAAACTCAAACCACATTAATAAAAAATAAAACAGCATTAAAATGTTACGAAAGCTCCGAAATCTTAATTATATTAAAATATATCATTACAAATTGCAATAATAGTTAAAATATACTCTAATTTATGGATTCAAATGTCTTTGGGGCCCTATGAAAAAATGAAACCCAGAAATACTTAATTTCAGTATTAATCATAAAATAATATTTCTTACAGGACGTTCTATGTTACTGTTAATTTACAATGCTAAGTTTCCTAAGTCCTTCTAAGTTTCTTTTGTGCTAATTTCTTAAACAGCGCAGAAAGTAAACCCACTAAGATTTGAATATATCGTATGCACATTTAAATAAATTATCGAACTTGATTAGTTTTGAATGATTTCGAAAACGTTCTATTAATGTAAAATATTAGGCTTGATACTATTAATAATGTTTTAAAGGGAAATTTGATTCTAATTAAATGGTAAACATTTTGTATTTTATCATTTAAAATAACTTTCATTATTTAAGTTATGAGTCATTAATTTAACGTTATTTTATTAACTGTCTTTAATTTCCTACTATTTTTTCACACTGTCTTTACATATATTTATTTATATATCTTGTTTAATTCTTAATAAAATACTTTTTATTCATCCACTCAAGTTCAAATATTATTTTAAACTTGTAGTGAATGACACTTGATGTTTATACAGTTTTTTCAAAAACTAATTAAATTAAATTAAATTAATTTTAATACTTTAAATATAGTTTCAGCAGTTTGTAATGAAGATTGTAATCAGCAGGCAGTACCGTAATCGGTAAAATGCAATAATTTCAGTATTTTTCAAGCGGCCGTGAAGAAAGTGAGTTCAATTCTTGAGGAAATCAATCATTTTTTTCATACTTATATTTTTATACTTAATTTTTTTTTATAATTATTTGATAAAAGAAACTAAAATAAAAAAAAATATCTTTTGACCTAAGTAGAACTTGATTAATTTTTATACTTTTCTTGATTATTATTTAAATTGTGTTGAAAAGATAAAATAGACTTTAACCGAGCAGTAGGTGTTTAAGTAGTATTTTTTTCTTTTCAAATGTTTACATGTACGATTGTGTTTTTTTTCGAAGTTTATTCTAAAATAATTTTTACTAGAAGGAAATGTTAGATATCTATTATTTCAAAAATATTGTATTGTGTTTGAAATATTGAATTATTTTATTTGATTACATAATTATTATTTTCATAAAATATTTCCCTTAATTTATTTCAAGATAAAATATTTAATTTGTATTAATATCGTTTTGTATTTTATATATAATATATATATATATACACACACACTCACACTTGTAACACTTGTGATTTTTCTTATTTTCAAATGTGTCCATTTTAGGTTTAAAGGAGTTAAATTTTAAAATAAGTTCCGATAAACGAGAATACACTGAGTATTGTAATTCTTAATGGAAATTTTGTTTGAAATTAATCTTAAAATACGTATCTCAATTTAAATATCGGGAAAGGAAAAAAAATTCAAATATTCTATAGAATACATACAAATAAACAAAATGACAACAGAACGAAAATACACTAGCAAAAATTTATTAAGAAAAAATAAACATTTATAAAAATTTATTACCTATTTTATCTCATACATGTACTGACATGAATTTTTAAAGAAATGCAAATCATAAACTTAGAAAGTGGTTCAGATATTAAGACATGGTACTCAACTATAATAAAATTTAATATTTCATTACATAATTCATTGTTACAAAGTAATAAATGTTTGAATTATTCTGCAGATAAAACGGTAGAATTTTTATTAGGTACTAAAACCATTACCGATTTTTTTATAAACTGTCATGAAAATTTATTCACAAAGTAATAAACTTCCAGAGATTCATACAGATAGCTTTTTAAAATACTTTTTCAGTAAAAATTGAATCAGGTGTAGTAAATTATTCATTCTTCTTCCTCATACATGTGTTTGATCATAAACTTTTGAAATTCTAAACAATACTTTCCAATACAATTTAGCTTCGATCGTTAAGGACGTTTAATTTCATTTCCGAATAACGGAGAGTTTTAATCTATAGCTATAAATAAGTTCCGCTTATTAATTTAAAGCTCTTATCTCATACCGAGGCTGATAACAAGCCGGGATAAAATTAATTAGCCTAAATTGTCACTAATTGCGTTGGTATGAATACACAAGGCAGAATTTTGCTTCCGTTTATATTGATTTCTAGTAAAAGTGAACTAGGAACTTTCGTTTTATCTAGCGAAATTGTATTCATATCTGGAAACAATTTCCCTTCATGAAGGGGTAGTTTGTGGATATTATCTGTTTTATCCTTTCTGTTTGAGCTTACATTACATTTGAGGTACCAAAAATTAAAGTTTTGAAATAATGATTTATAATGAATGGGATGACAAAATTGTTTCAGAAATATGTCAGGCTATGATTTTAACATTTTGCTGCCAATTTTTTTATACTCAAGAATGAAGAAATTAGCATTTTGGGGTAAATATTTTTAGTTAAAAGTTTGTGAAATGTGCTTCAAAAAAATCCAGATATATTTTTATGTTGATGTGATGTTCAAGTTTGAGATCAATACTGTGATTTCATATAATATGAGAAATATTTCGCTACAGACCATAAGTCTTAGCTTTAAAGAAGAGCATTCTAAAATTCTATAATTTTCGGTTTAAACAAAAAGATATTTCGATTAGTGATTAATTGATAAATATATACCTACGTACATACATAGATGGTGATAGAGAAAGAGTGAGTCATAAAGAAAAAATAACAAATAAAAAGATAAAAAAATGAAAATAAAACAATAACAGAATAACATATAAAGTGAAAAACGAAGGTCAGTTGGAATAAGAAAGTAAAAATGTTTATAAACAGATGGAAAAAGGATAAAATCAGAAAACAAATGCAAAGTAGCGTATACGAAAAATACTACCATTTAATGAATTCTGTGGAATAGTAGTTCAGTATGAATAGGTAGAGGCAGCTGTGATATTTGCAAAATAACGAATTAATGTGCTGCTTTGTGGGATGGAAAAATGTATTTAATTTACTGTTAAAGAAAAATGTTGTTATTTTTGTAACCCAAATGATTTCATACTCAGATGGGCAAATCAATGAGATGTTTTACGAATCTAAAATTTATTACGAATAATTGATTTACTCGTACTATATATATATATATATATATATATATATATATATATATATATATATATAATATAACAAAATTTCTTCGTTTTATATAAAATGAGATTTTTAATGTTGTCATAATACTTCTTTTATCAGATAGGAATAACCTGCTAGAATTATACTATGATTTCATACAATTTATTACAGTTAATTTTCGGATTCATTCATTCATTCGGAAACATTCAAATTAATACAATTTATTTGCAGAAATAAAAAAAATGCAGAAAAATTGCAGATATAAAAAATAATATATTATGTAAAAAGAATAATTTTAATATAGCTTTAAAAATATTTATAACTAATTTTGAGATTTTATGAAAAGATTTATGCAGATATTATGTTTAATTTATTTTTTTTGTGTTAATAGGACTTAGAATTCCTGATAGCTGTAATGAAACTGTTTTTTAAAGTTTGTTTTTTCATACATATATATTATGTTAAAACTGACCAACAATATGCAATGTAATTTTTTTAGCAATGAATTTTTTCAACAATTATTTTCAAAATACAGGATTCTAAATTATATTTTTAGTTCCTACAATTAGTTCACGCAAACACAAGCGCTCGTGCACATACACACAGATATATAGTTCAAGTTTTCAATTTTTAAGAAAATACTTTTTATTCATCCACTCAATTTCAAAATATTTTTTTAACTTGTAGCGGATTACGATGTTAACACATTTTTTTCAAATATCAATTTATTAATCAAATTCAATTTTTAATATTTTAAAGAGTTTTAGCAATTTATAATGAAAATTTAAATCAACAGGCAGTAGCTCAATTGTTAAAATGTAAGGATTTCAGTATTTTTCAATTGAAATTGAAAGATGCGATTTCATTTCTTGAGAAAATATATTTTTTGATACTTAATAATTTTTATAATTATTTAATGAAATGTAACTAAAATAAGACTTTTATTTGTAGACCTAAGATGGAATTGAATTTAAAAAATTATATTACTTGCTAATATAAAGGCTTCTTTAGAGCAATGGTACGTAATATAGCTTGAAATATTACTGAATTATTCATTAATCAAATTAATTCAGTAAGAACTATTAAATATTTTACAACACTGTCACGCAATACCATCTAACTAAAATAATATATTAGTTTCCTGAATCTATATATAACATCCACTCAATACTTTTTCATCCAAAACCCATGATTCATAAAAGCCCCTGAAGACACAACTGTAGACAGTCTTGCATTTTGGATTATACATGGAACTGACCGCTCAATAAAAAATGATTGAAATCTAGCAGATGCCAATAACCATTTATCTTGATGCTACTCTGATCATCAAAAACCCTACTATTCGTTTTTTTTATAAATACATTTCAAAGAAGAATGATTGAGAATATGTATGGGAAAATTATGTAAATTAGATAGCTATCAGATTTCCTGGACACTCGCCAGGCGTTGAAGTGAAATATTTCAAGTGTTATAAAAAAAGTGATAAATGGTGCAATGATTCTAAACTTAGAGCTGAGCCTGGTGAATATTTTCAGTGATTTGTGCTCGTTTTCTTCTCATAAATTGGTTTCTTATACAGCTTTGATGGAGTTACGTCTTCCCTGATTCTAACAAAGTAAAAGGATTATGGTTTGGGAGGACACGAAAAGTCATCAGTTACGAAATTTTTGTTTTTATTCTTTTCCTTGAACATATACTACATTAACATCATTTATAATTTTTTATTTCATTTAAAATTTCTTGAATAAAAACTGCTGTTTCATAAATTATGAAATAAAGATTTATAATTAAATAGTTTAAGACTGTTACATACATCAATTTTTAAATATCCGAGATTTAAATTTAAATACTGTTGGAAAATTTTATGCATGCATCAAAAAAAAATGTAAAGGGAAGGATAAAAGTAATAAAAATTTAATGCATGAATTTTTGAGTTTAGGGCAAGAATTTCTGATTATAACAAGCAAATATACTATGTTAAGAAGAATTTTTTCAAATTATTTTCCATTAACAAATTTGACATGATCATAATGTATGCATTACGTTTTACTTTTGGTTACAATATTTTGCATAAAAATTGATTTCATATGAATTATGAAATTATGATATATGTTTATAAATAATTACATAAAAATGATGGCTTATATATTTGCCAATGAATAACTCAAATCATTACCTGAGTTTAAAAGTCAGAATATTTTTTAATCACTAAAAAAAAGTTATTGGTATAAATGAAGACTAAGAAAAAATCTGCTGAAGTTTATGGCTAGATCCTTACAAATGTTATTTTTTATAAGTTTATTTTTGATTTTATTCAAAAACAAAGCTGCGTATATTAATAATTAAATTAGAATATATAATAAAATGTTGAAAGTAGGTCATCTATGATTTCGGTAATAAGTTTAAGGCATGAAGTTCAAATACTGTTATATGTATTCGATAATATCACAAAATATTAATAAAATTGAAGGGAAAAACTACTAATTCAAAATGCATTTATGATTTAGATAATTGGAATATTTTATTAATCATGTAACATTTTATTGCTTAATTATATGGTATAAAAATAACAATAACGCGTAAATGTTATTTTAAGAGAATGTCAAGGAAAAATACTTGAACTGGAAACATTGCTTTAGGCGATGTGCCCTGTAAAAGAATGCAATCAACATGATCAAATCACTACATTGCTCCACTCATATGAGAAAATTCATTTGGATATTTTCATCCACATTCTAGCGATACCCTAATATGCACATTTCAACATGTAAAGGAAAACTTGTGGCTGTTTATCTGGTTGGTAAGTGTATAAATAAAGTGCAACAATATCAAATTTGTCTGAAAAATGTGATATAAACTTTTTAGCAGTAAACTAAAACTTTTATGTATACCTAATCAGATCTGATGTATCTTCTGTTTTCTTCTCAAGAGGATTTTAAGAAAAAAAATAATATCTCATTCTTACTGCTGCTACATTTCTTACAAAAGAATAAGATAGACTTACTGGAATTTTGTTGCATAAACCAAAAATAAAAGTATTGACGAATTTTAACAAACAATGGGAGTTCGAATTACCAAAACCCTTTATCATGATATTATGATTGAAAATGTGCAATGAATATGCGCGAAAATTCGTTTTCAATTTCCGATTAAAAATATACTATTTTAAACAAAATACTTTAAGGATAATTGCTGTTTCTCAAAATCAAAGCTACATGAATGATACAAAAAAAAAATCAACAAGATAGAAAATTCATAATGGAACTCTCGATTTCAGTTAAATATCCAATTCATCCTATAGTGTACAAGTTTAGAATATTTGAGAATTGATATTTTGTCGTATAAAATCTAGAGTTTAGAGACATTATTTAACATATTCCGAGCGAAACTAATTTGAATCGGAAGAGATAATTTATGTATTTTGCATCCAGAAAAAATTACTTTGCTACTTTGCTACTTGCTTCTTATCTTGCCATTATTTTTCATGGAATTTTTGAAGAAAAATACTAAACTAGTATGGTTTGGAAATTTTGTATTTACCACAAGATGAATTATTCCTATTTACACATTTTAAATTACCTCAATATGGAGTTTTTTTTTTTAAAATATTTTGAGACAATAAAAGGCTTCGTCATGTATCTGGAATGAAAATAAATCAAACTTGATGACGGAAAATACTGGTATAAAAATAAAAGATTAGAAACGATTACTTTCAAATAGATGTTATAATTACTGATATATAAACTGATTCATCTGATTTTATGATAACGCTCTACATGTTTTTGATTACAGAAGCAATCATGCACGAACGCAATCTATAAAAATTAAGTAATGTGCATCATAATGTCATTAAGTGATGCACATGTATAATTAAGACAAGTAATTATATATGCTTATCTGGCTCAAGTTTAACTATACAAAAACTAATTATTTTGCACTATACTACTATTTATATTTTCCAAATTATAAAAAAGAAACATCTGTCTTAAAGTTGCGTTATTTTTTAGTAATTCCAAATACCAGAGCTCCCTAAAAGAACTTTTAAAATACCAAATCAATTACTTTTTAACTTTTTAGAAAAATATCCGAAATTGAAAAGATAACGTTTCCCACCCCCTCAAAGAATTCTCTTCAGAGAAAGTTTCAATAACCTCACCCTGAAGAGAAGTCATCGCATACTTTTGAATAGCAAGTTTGAAAACTAATATTTTATTAAAAAATGTTATGCCCTGCAGCAGTATAATTTTCGTGTTTTATTTTGCTTTTCTTAATTCTTTTCAAAATAAATTCTCAAAGAAAAAAAAATAAGCTAGGTCATAATATCACACACGCGTTCAAACTTGGATTATCAGTCGTATATGTGTAGGATTTTGTTAAAAGCTAATAACGAGATTTTTAAAGAAGGAAAGCAGAAAGTTTTTTGTGAACTTATATACAAAAATGTTGTTTTTCTCTGAAAATATTTGGAAAGTATCATCAAAACAGTATTGAAACATGGTTCAGTTAAAGGACTGCTGATTTAATATTACATACATTTTTTTAATATCCATTTTTTTTCGAAATTTCAAGTAAGATGTAATGATAAATCCTTATGATTTATTTAAATAAACTATTGGAAGCTTTAAAGTTTATAACAAAAAAATGTATTAAAAAGATTTTGAAGGCTTGTAATTTCTAGTTATTTATCATTTTATTACCTTAGAATGTTTTTTTTTAATATTGGAAATTATACCTTTCCATCAGCAATTTCGAAATTTTAAGTTTTCTTTTTATGAGTGAAAAGAATATATATATATATATATTAAGGTAAAAAAAAACTATTTCAAAATATATCAAAAAGAGTTTGAAGGAATTGTCAAACCAGAATTTATTACTATCTTACCTAAAAATATGAAAATAATCAATTTTAAGAAGGAATTTTATTAAATAATACCCTAAATTATTCCCTATTAGTATTGTTATTTTTAAACATTAAATGTTAAATTTAAATGCATTTTTAAATTTAACGATATGTGAAATGAAATTCAAAACATTTTAATTTTTTATTCGAAATTGAAAGAAAATTTTAAATATTTTATTCAATAATTTGATTAAAAATATCTGTAAGTAAAAAAAATTAAAAAATTGTGAACAGAAATTACATCGCCTGGTAAAATGTCAGAAATTATTTTTCAATTATTTTTCTTACTAAATATTTCCAATTCAAGGACAAGAGAATAAGGAAAATGGCTAATCGAGTTTATAAAGAAGGTTCTAGTTTATACAAAAAATGTTAAATTTAAAAAAAAAAAAGATTTTTTTTTTAATTTTTATTACTCAAGAAAATATAATTTTCTGAATGTAGCTGAATAATAATTAAAATCAATAAAAGTAATCAATTTTATTTTAGGATTATGCATATACTCAAAATTTAAAAGCATATAGCAAAACACGATGTAATCTAAATATATCAGTGCATTTCATGAAACATTTTTGAGAATAATTTTTTTCTTCAAATATACTAACTCTTTTACTTATTGAGTGAAATATTTTGATTTCTTTCTAACGTGAAATGTATTTCATATTTTCAGTTTTGTAAAATTTCACAAATCTTCACTAAAAATAAAAGTAAATGTATATTGCACATTTGTTTATCAATTAAAACTATAGAAATTATATTCAAATGACAGATTGATAAAAGTTATGCAAACTGCATGCCTTATAATAATTTTCTATTTAGAAAAAATAGCATTTCTATAAATTTATATTGAAAGCATTTTTTTAAAGTCAAGCATATTTTGCATTTTCCTCAGATCTGTAAATTGTTGCATTCTGCTTTCTTTAAAAATCTTCACAGATCCTTTCATAACATATATCTTATTATGTAATCAAATTATTCAGGACGATTAACGGGATTTATTTAGCTTAAAATCCAAGATATTTGATTCATTATGGAATAAAGCATACATAAAAATTTCAAAACACGCTGATGAGAATTTTTTGAATAATTTTCTGTATATCTAAATTCACTTTTTTATAAATACACAAAACGATTCAAAGAATTGGTGAACTGTAAATAATATTAGAATCCTACTGATCTTCAGTTTTTTTACCCATTACAAACATATAGGAGTCAATATTCTTAAATCTTCAAATCTAAGGCTTATTAAAAATTGACCAAAATGACTTTAGTGGAAAAAGCTCCATTTAAATAAATAGGTCCAAATTTTAAAATGCTAAGAAATTGTAAGTACAGATCCCAGGTTTTGAATTTTGAACTGATGTTAATTTTCATAGACATATTTTTACTGTAAAAGGCGTTTGCAGTATTTAAGGAATATAAAACTGCATGATGAAATTATGTTATTACTTTGTATTGCATTTATTGCTCTTCACTCTTATAAATTTTGATAAAATATGCTTTAATACTTCTTTGATGGGAAGAAACATTGCATTTCTAACATAACCTGTTATTTATTAATCCAATACCTATTTTGAATTTCTGAAAAAGAAACGTCATGTTCTATCATTGAGAAATCCAAAACATCTTATTGATCAAACGGGTACAATAATCTACGAAACTTATCCTCGTTATTAGTATATTAAGTTTAAAAATGACATAGACAATGGATTTGTTAAGAAAAGAACACCATCTTTTATGCACACTTGCTCTAAATGAATAACTGTGTTCGGAAAAAGTTTCATCTAATTGTTTTTTGTAAAGTTTTCAGTAAAAATTGACATATAATTCTTGTATTGGAAAGCTGAATTTATTTTCTGTTTACAATAAAATCTCGAATAATAATAAATGTAAGATAAACTAAAATATAATTTATTTGAATTATTTAAAATTCAGAAGGAAATATTTAAGAACAGCGCATCTAATTAATAAGCCCTGCTTGATGTCGATGGCGGTACAAGAACTGGCATTTTTTCTACATTAATGTTTATAATCCCAGATTGAGAAGTTCTCCTTTTTGACAGATTGATCTTTTTCACTCTCTCATAATAGACGTAGTGAATATATCCGAAATATTGTTATCTGTCGCTTAGCCATTTTAGATTTTAATTTACTGTTTTTATCTTAATTATCAATAAAAATATTTTTGCATATAAAATCTATATTTCGAAGAAATACCTACAAAAACTCATTTTGCTTTAACGTTTCTATTTAAAATATTATATTTGTTGATGATAAAATAGAAAAAAATGAAGCAAAAGAGGAATAGAAATAGTTATATACCTAATTAAGGATACGGAGTCTTTCATCCATATTTGTAAATAAAGATATTTAATCCAAACTTGTAATCTAATTTATATTTGAATTCTAATATTTTAATATGAATTTATGAGCCAACTATTTAAGTATTTGGAACATTCGTCAGAAAGCATTTAGAAAATCATATGCTTAATCATTTACACTTTTAATGAAGTGAATTAATAATGAAGGTATATTATTTCCAGAAACAGCTGGCATAAATGCTTACATTCACTTTAAGTAAAATTATTAAATATTGTACGACTTCAGAAAATAATAATCATATAACGCTGTATACCTAATATTATAATTTATAAACCTTCTATTTCACAGAAAGGGATATCATTTGCAAAATTTTCGAAATTGAATTATTCAATTTCATCATAAGTTGCATTTATTTCTGTAAGGTTTCGCACTTTTAAAATTATATTTATGTGAATTTTCGTAATATATTTCCTTTCGGGAGAATATTAACTATTTCAGATGTCTAAATATTTAAGAGGTTAATGCGCATCCCTGAATTGTGCATCGAAATTAAAAGCATGTGATTAATTTGATTATATTTTATAACATAATACTAGCGAATCCCTGATGCTTGATTAACATTACAGTAAACCAAAGAAATGAAAAATGTCAAAATTGTATGTGCAAAGCTAGTAATAATAAAATATATAAAATTTTCGGATGAAGCTTCAATAATATTCCATTTCGTAAACTGAAAATTTAAGTACGAGCTATCACCACTTTGTGATTGTGTTTAAAAATTAATTATTTTATTTTCGTTTCATATATGTTGAAGGTATATGTTTAAGTTAACAAGTAAATATTAAAAAATATGTTTTTCTGCTGCAGTGTAATTTTTTAGTAACAAATATGTCATTTAAATGCCAAAAGTTTATTACGGTATAGCTAAAATATTCAAATATGACATAATATAAACGAAATGAAAAAGTACAGCTATATTTATGGGAAACATGTAATAATCAAATGGGCAAAACTTTCAGCTGTATATCAGCTTAATATTTCAACCCAATATTAAAAATCTATTTACATAATACGTACTACGAAAATTAACACTCTGTAAGCTTATTTAAAGGTAAATTATTTTGCAATTTGTTGATAAATACTAAAGGTGCCTAATTTAACAAGTAAATATTTTTAAAATTATCTGTTACAATATAACTTTTAGAGAGAAACATATAAGTTAAAAGTCAAAACTGTTTTAAGAATTGGATTAATATATTTTTTAAGCAAATAAATATATAAAATATTCTGAGGATTATCAAAAGATAAGTTAATAAAAATAACTTGAGAAAAAAGTTTTCTAATTTTTGAACTTAGAAATAGCCTGTAATTCACTCTAATCTTTAAACATTATTTGGTTATCAAATTACATTTAATTTTATTTTATTCGCGTTAATAGCCATTTAAAGAACAACAAAATTATATTTTTAATGGACAGATAACATATTCTTCAATCTAAGTGCTTCAAAATATTTCAATAATTTACAATGCGAAATTAGAACAAAAAATAGCTTTTCGATTTACTAATATGTTCTTTATAAGAAAGTGTTACCAAATTTTGTTAGAGTAAAATTAAAGAAAATAACTTTTAATGGTATAGAATAACATCAAAACCTACTTTGGGCAAATATAAAATTGACTGTAGTTTCTCAAAAAAGGATTGTAAAATCAGATTTCAAAGGTTTTTTTAAAGTAAGCAATACTGTTTGAAAATTTAACTGAAAGTATACTTTTCAGTACAGTAATTTGTTTTTATTTTAATTGGAATTCAGCAAATGTTTAGAAACAATTATTCTCACGCTAACATTTTAACAACATTTTTCAATATATTGACTTATCCTTAAATATCGGTAAATATCGTTCTGCAATCAAATGTTAACTACTTTAGGAGTTTTTTCGAAAGCAATTCATTTATGTCATTACAAATTAATGTATGTACTTGTACATTCAAGTTTATGATTTTATATTCAGTTTATGATATTATAGGATGAATTTAAGTATAATATTTCAGAATGAAATCATATATTTACATTTATCCTTAATACATTGCATAGATTATAATTTACCACTACTGGTACATTAAGATTTCTACATAAATACACAATTATCGAATCATATCACCTTCGCTGCTTGTTTTTGTTTTATTAAGCGTGCATATGAACTTGATAGCTCAAAATCCCCAAACACTGGCACAGGAAATATATCCGGCAGCGAACTTGCTCTTTTATCCATTTGTTCTTACATATTCAATGTGCCAAATGAAGTGAAATCGCATCAAAATTCGTATTATTATTGGCCTAGCTAACAAATCCAAATTAGTAGGTTTTATAACATATTTTGTATCACATATGCTTAAATGCAAACTAATTATCTGTTCATTCTTGAATTGGAGAAGGTTTTTCCCAATCACAATGAACAGGTTATTTCATATTATGATTGAAATTTTGATTCGTTTCAAATGTAGGAAATAATTATAAGTTCTTAATCGATTTTTTACTGTACTTCAAACCTATACTTTATCGGGAAATTAAATTATTTTTGAAAACTCAGGAAGATTACTTTACCCCTCAATTACTACTGATTCATTAAAATTATTTTTATATTTGGAGCTATCTTAAATCGAAATTAATAAATAGAATGAAATTAGATTTTGTCTGTAGATAGAATATTTTTGAAAATGAGTTCTACGTATACAAGAGCCGCGGTGGCCCGGTGGTAAAGTCTCGGCTTCGGAACCGGAGGGTTTCAGATTCGAGACTCGATTTCACAGAAGAACCGTCGTGTGAGGGGGTCTGTTGCACGCTAAATCTGTCAGGCCAAATGTCCTCCCGCTGGTGTGGCGTGGTGTGGAGAGGGGGGTGCCAGTTCAGGTGTCGTCCTCGTCATCTGACCGTGGTTCAAAATTACGAGGTCCGTCCCAAAATAGCCCTCGTGTTGCTTTAAACGGGACGTTAATATAACTAAACTAAACTATCTACGTATACAAAACAATTTCAATCAATTTTAGTACACGTCAGCCCTTTAAAAATGTGTGCAAATCTAAGATTCCCGAGATTAACAAAATATATTACTGTGAAATTAATTCTGTATGTCATTCAATATTATTGTTTAAAGGATTTAATGAAATTCTGCATTATCTTATATCCATGAGTGTATTGTGAAAAATTTCATTTCGAAAAATGCGGAACTGTTATTGAATTTCACTATTTACCAAATGTACTTTAACGTGCCATTTAAATCCATTTGATATAATAAAACTATTTTTTCTATATCAATATTAAAAAAAACACGAAGACCGCATTTTCAATAGTAAGCAATAGACATAATCGTTTATTATCGATATAAATTATTAGTTAATTTAAGTTATTTTACTTACTTAAATGTTCTTTCCCCCTGGTTTTATTTTTAACCAAAACTTAAGTAACAGCTGAAAATTAAATTAAAAAAACACTTGATGAATTTTTTTTTATTTGAGTAATTAATTAAATATTAATCCACTTGCACTTTTCTTGCATTCATTTCAGGCTTACGTCGATATTAAATGAAAATAAGTACTATTATGGGAATTTATGGATTATTTTGTTCATGATTTATGTATAAATATATAGATTAAATATGAAAATTCTCATTACAAATGGTAAAATAATGTGCATTAATTTTTTTTGTGATATTCGAATGAAACATTCTAAAATAAATAGCTTAGTTATTGCATAACGATCAAGAAAACGAGCCTAAAATTTTGAATCATTTCTGGAAACTAAGCTTTACGAATCAAAAATTTTTGTCTTTCCGCAGTTAAGAGAATTCCCTACCTTTCTAAGTACGTGAGTGATTCGGAGCATTACGCCACTTACACCGCAAATTTGAGAAAGGCTAGCCAGAATCATGTCTAAATTGTAACTGTAACGCATGTTACTGCTAATTTGAATTGGCCTGACTGCTTAACGTTAGCGTTCTACTTCGCCTAATGGACTTTGAAAGGTAGTGTCATTTCCCAACGTTGTAATGGCTTGTGAATCTGAGCCATTATGATATCAATGCTGCACAATTGAATGATTGCAATTCCAATGGCGTGCCTGCAATTCGCACTTTAAACTGTTACTTAAATTTATACGTATTTTATTATTGAATTAAATTGTGGGTTTCGGTAATTCAATTGGATGTTAAAAGGGTTTTGGTGTTAAAAATGATCTTTGAGGCATATAGTAAATTCCGTGCAATTCTGAGAATTTGTTATGATAAACGGAATAAAATAACTTAAATAGGAAATGTATTTTCATTTAGTAAAAATATATCCTTCACAGTTCGATTTTTACTTTTTTTTCTTGCATGTTTCATATTTACTTATTTATTATTTCCCTATGTATTTGAAAACCATCGTATATGACTGAAAGGAATTATTTTTTAAGTAAATTCGATTGAAATTTAAATAAAGTATGTAAAAATAAACGGACATTTACTTTCTATTAATACATATGTATCTGAAATTTAATACATAATTTCCTTTACGATTTAAACAGTTTTAATAAGGGATTAGAATTTATAAATTACATGTTTCCAAATGTAAGCTTGCTTGGATAGTAATTATTTATCCTCAGCTATTTTCGCTTTTTCAGTATCAAATAGCTTGTCACTAAGGAAGATCTTCAATGAGAAAAAGGTTGATAATCATTAAAAGTGGGGACTGTTTATTGTATATTTGAATATCTCTGATATAAAACTTTTGATCGGATTTTCAGTTTAGGCAGAAAAATGCGAGCAAACATGATTTTTAATGCGAATGTTTTCCTATTCTTTCTTGAACATTTTCCTTTTCTAACTTTATTATCGTTTATTTAATGATACTGTAAACCTTTAATTGCTATCGTAAATATTCGTATCTTTCATGTCCATTACTGCTCAATATTGTGACTGATTAAGCCACTGAGATTTTCTCTCGATTTTCTTCAATACTTTAATATCAGTCTGTATATTAATATTATGCATGGGAATGGTGTGGATTAATAAGGGGAAAGCTTTGCTTGTGGATTAGTTCTTATGTGCTTTTGAAATATAAAATTGAATTAATAAATGTAGAATTGGTGAAAATTTCTAGTAATTACAGCAGTAGGCTTTAAAACACAGTCATGAAAAATCTATAAAAAAGGCCATAATGCTAATAAATTTAAATCCTTTGAAACAAATTGAAAATTTAATTAATAATACTGACCATGGATTTCTTTGTTGATTTTATTCAAAAAAATAATAATTTACGAATAAATAATGGATTTCCATATAATTAAGAAAAATATATGGTTTTTTTTATCAAGAATAATTAAATTTAATGAAACCATATTTATTAGATTGTGAATCTAAATTTATTTGAGATGAATACGACATAATAGCGTTGCTGAAACATTTATAATTTTAACGTTTGGGAATGGATTTATTTTGATCATGCTGCCAATACATTTGAAAGATACATTTAAGAACTGAAAATTTATATGAGAAAACATTGATTATATCATAAACACATATGATTTATATTTTTAGATATTGCAAAATATTTTCAATCGAATTAGTTGTTGTCATAATAAGCCAAAAGCGTTTCATTTTATTGGAGTTCTGAGAGAAAATTAACGGCATCTATGTAGCTGATGCATAAAACAAGAGGAACATGATATGTTTTATACATCAGATTAAGGTTCATCATGAAGAACTCTTTCTTTATCTCAAAGCTAATGCTTATTATCGGACATAGCTTTTTTACGGACTTGATTGATAACTTCTAATGTTTCAACTGATATTGTCATTCATAATTATAAATTAGTTACAACGTAATCTAGAAGACAACAAAGACTTTTTTCATTTTAGTGAAAATTTTCTTTCACCTTATTGTTTAAAAATGATTACTTCTTTGTTTTACAACAAATCATTTAGGAAGAAAAGTGTTTCTCTTGCCATCGATAATTAGGTTTTCACTGAATTAATTATTTAAAATGAAATAAAAATAACCTTTACAAATATTACATTGTATCTAACTTTATTAATGATTTTTTATGGTGTGGGTTGATAATAATTCGGTGCATTTTAAATTACATTCATATTTCTAACTTCCAGATCCAACTATGATAATTATTTTATTTAGGATTACAGTTAGATACAATGTAATGCTTGCAAAAGGTATTTTTACCATATTTTCAATAATTAATTTAGTAAAACCTAACTGTAAACTATTAGAAACCTATTTGGTAAACCATAAGAAATACTTTTCTTCGTAAATGGCTGGTTCGAAAACAAAGAAGTATATTTGCTCATTGATTTTATTTCTTATTATTATATTCTTTGCAAAAACCTTCAAAATGGTATACACTTTGGCAGAATATCAATACTTGTGATGGTCATCTGTTTAAACACATCCTTATAATGAAGCCAATTTGTACTTCTAAGATTAATTTGAGAACATGTTCTTTGGTTTTAAATTTTGAAACTATACACGTATATTTTTAATGAATCTAATAATTTTAAGCAATGGTAAAATTACGTAGGATGACATCGTAAGCAGTAAAAGTTCCCTAATCATTTTGAAATTAACTTTTTGACCACTATGAGAATTTTTCATTGCTCTTATAAACGTAATAAAAGATAAGCATAAGCAGAATTCAAGAAAAATATATACATGTTGAATATCCTCAGATCTATAGAATTTACAATATTGGGGTATACATAATTTTTTTCCAACATATATGTATGTTTTATTACTTTATTTTATTTATGTCGCCCAAAACAAGGGAGTTTTGGCTTTGAGGCTGAATTCAATCCCATAAGTAATCTAAAAAAGTATGTTTTAACATCTTTTAAACTATCAATGCTTAAGAAACTAATATGAACTCATGCGCTCATCTCGCACTTGGAAATTATTGTTTACTAAGTATGAAATTCCGCAATATATTTGAAATTGAGTGTTCAGGAATACAATAAAAACTATTCAATAAATTATTTCATGTTAGAAATTGCCTTAAGCAGTATTTTAATAACTTGATGGATCACAGTCTGCAAAATTTCTTTGTCAAATATCAATCCGCCGAAAAATTGCTGATCTAAAAAAATATGCCATATTTTTTTAGAAATGTAGAGGATAATATGAATACTTGAAGCGGTTTGTTGAACTGACAAAAAGAAGATTAATGCCTCAAAAATTGGTTTCTTTGCTGAAGGCAATTTCCATTCTTTTCCTTTGGTAACTTTCAAAGAACGAATTCTTTTTTTAAAGTGGTCCAATTTTCAGCTTTTTCTAATATTTTGCAAAAAATATCTATATTTTCCGTAGGTGATTAAAAGCTGTTCTTTAAAGCTTTGTATCTGAGAATATTCTTAATTAAAATTTAGAAATTTTTTGAAGGCATGTTTTGGTTCAGAAGGAAGTAGTTATAAAAAAAGCTATTATTATCTACTTTTTTTTTAAATGCGAATACTTGTTAAGAAAATAATTTTATTTAGGTGATTTAAAAAAGTATTTGCATGTAATAGTTGATTGATTAATTGAAGAAAACTTCAATTGATCGTTAAGTTAAAAAAAAGGCACTTTTAAATTCAGAGTCTTTATGATAAAATTGTTGGCAAAAGAATTTTTAAAATGACTTATTTTTGAAGTAGTACTAGTCAAAGGTGATTGCATTGTTAAGTAATGGTATGTTTTATACTGATGAGTCATCTATTTTGTTTTCTATGATTTCTATGTTTTTTCTATGATATATTATCTTTCTGTTATCTCACTTGTTTAAACAGTAACAAACCCCAACATCTTGAAATCTTTTCCAAAATTCTTTATTAGTCTAATTTTATTCACACTTTTGCTATTCGTCAAAAGAAAGATTTTCAAGATTAGCTGAAATTAGTGTAATATTTTAAATAAATGTTTCGATTTATGGAACTAATATTTTCTATTTTTCCCCCAAGTGGTATGAAGTATAATCCTTTCAAAGAACTAAAAAGTAAGTAGAAGGGATTTATTTTCATTGATCCCATTAAATGGTTAAATCTTTATACGCATGTGTTAAAAAATAATCCATTAAAGAGTTACTGCTTTAAATAGTTAAAAACGACTTTGAAAATTAACTAATTCTATAGGCTTACAATTTAAACAAAATAAATTCTTTTTTTTTTCTTTTTTTACTAAAAGATGAATTATTTATCAAGAGAATAGCTTTGTCCAAAAATTAAAAAAAAAAAACTATAAATAGCCTAAAAGAGTGCACTTGCATATGTTTTTATGAAAAACTTCATATTGTATGGCAGATTTATATTGATGATTGTTGTACATAATTACAATGAACAGATACAGATTTCAAATCCTTTCAGCTTGTAATTAGTTTTGTAGTAGAAAAATAGACTTTATTTATGGTTTATTTTTCATGCAATTTTTTTTAAATTTATTTTCTACCTTTCAGAAATTAATTTTAAAATAGTTAATTATCTTATGAAAAAATATTTATTAATAATTTAGAAGTTAATTGATTATACATTTATTATTAACTAAATTTTTTAAGGATATTTATTCTTAAATGATTAATATATAATCTCCCACTTTAAATACAATTATATGAATATTTTTTAACATTTAATCTTTTTCCTTATTAATTTGAAATTTAAAAACAGTGGCATCAAAATTACCATTATAATCCTCTGTATTTTAAAGTTTTTAGCTGAAAAGAATTATTCCCTGAGTTAGAAATTTATAGCCTTAGCATGAATGCAAGCACAACCTTATGCTAAACTTGTGTGGAAGCAGTATGTACCTCATGCTACGTTGTAAAGATTATTGAGGAGTATATATGGAAAATGAGTGATAAGTAGCATTAAATTTCAAGATCCCTCAATTAATTATGATGTAAAATGCTTTATTGGAAGAAAGAAATATTTTTGATCATTTTATGATTAATCTAGAAGGGCAAAAGCTGTAAATAAATCAGGCACAATTTATAAATTAAATGTTAATAAAATAGCAGGAAGATTTTATTTTCATTTTTTCACCGATATTTCAGTCAAAATATCTTGTCTTTATTTAGATCAATATTTAAAAATTTACTGATCCTCATTGAGGCTACGTAACTTTACAAAAATTATTAGGTCTACAGAATTCAAAGATGATTATTATATCACTAAGTCTAATTAATTCAGATTTTTGGATTTAACCATTTTCCTGAATCAAATGTCAAGATAAAACCAATAAATAGAAACACCATTTTTTTTGCTGCTGATTAACATTCTTG
The DNA here is from genome assembly GCA_026543055.1 of Argiope trifasciata. Taxonomy (NCBI): domain Eukaryota; kingdom Metazoa; phylum Arthropoda; class Arachnida; order Araneae; family Araneidae; genus Argiope; species Argiope trifasciata. The sequence goes on from JAPMOQ010048154.1 coordinate 2,590,822, forward strand.
ATGATTAATGCTTTAATAATTTATTAGAATACACACCAAAAAATATCTTTGCGTCGATAATCATAAGGCTAACTATTAAATATTAAATGATTTCTACGAAATGCTACAAATAACAAAATGATTATCAAAGCAATAAGAAAATGACAGGAAAATTGTGAAATATTTTTCTTTTTTTTCCAATGTAATTCTGGATAGATGCACTTATTTTTTTTCTGTTCATTTCTAATCTAGCTAATTAATGCTTGAATGATAATGTATCTTTATATAAGCAAAAGTTAATATTCACTGGTGTATCATCTACGGCGATCATTATAAAGCAAATGAATATAAAATATTTCAAATAAATGTTTCCAATGACAAAATGTATGTCAAAGCAACAAGTCCATGAAAAGCACTTTTAATTTGCAAATGTTCTTATTTTCATCCCAAATATCATTCTAGATAGAAACATGTAACTTTTTCTTTTCAGAATAGCATGAAGAAAAAACACTTTCCGAAGTTTTCAATTTTAATAATTAATAATTTACTTTACCGGAAGCATTTTTTCATTTCGTATTTTCGGAAATAAAAGCCCTATATCGATTCTTATGTATATTTTTACGCTTCAAAAAAGACGAAAGAACGTAGTATCTTCGGTCATGAGGTTCTATTTCAGACTATTGTTTACGAAATCAATATCGTACTTTTTCGCTAGGAGCCAGCTTTATATTTGTGAGGGAATGACAGCGTCATATAGTTTGGTGTAGTTCCCCCTTCCACGTGTCTAGCAGAGTGTATGATTCATGGACACAGTGCGCTCAAATAACCTCTTTGGTATGTTGCCCCAGGCCAGGGGTTCTTGTCGCCCCGGTGCACCGGTTCACTATTTGTTATTCTTATCAGTGTCCCCCAGTCTGAGATATTTTTATTCCCTTCTGAGCTTCTTACAAAATATTTTTTTATTTTCTGCCTCCCTTGTTCGAATTTTTTTCTCACGAAAGAAACTCAATATAAAAGAGTATAGTAAAGGAGCTGAGATCCCTTGGCTTAGGAAAACATATAAACGTGTGTGACATTTTATATTTACTTAAAAGTTATGGAAAAAAATCACGTTCTTTTAATTTAACGATAAGCTCAAAAGCTTTATAAAATTTCCGTTCTTTTTTCTGTTCGTAGTTTTGCATTGTACTAAACGATAGCACCTTCATTGTCGTGGTATTAGCATATAAAACTGCTGCTTCCCCAAATCAGCATAATTACTCTTATTTTGCATTTCACGCATAAGTTTATGAAGAATTCAATGAAAAAATAAGTCAGTTTCCTGCATACCTAATAGTCTTCATATCTTGAGGGAAAATAGCAGGCAGTTTTATTAAATTCTATTATAAGGGAAAACTATTATCAATAAATGAAATTAATTGTTGCAACAATATTTTAATATTTACATGATATACGCTGATTTTAATTTTAGAAAGATAAATATATTATCAAGTCTTTTTCATATTTCTTCCTCATTATTAAACAAATTTTATTTCATTGAACAAAGGATATCTAATAACGAGGATAGCTAATAACACTCTCGTAATAGGATATCCAATAACGAGAGTGTGTCTAATTTCATGAATAAAGGGCATTTCATTAATTAGGATATCTAATAACGTAATAAAATGTTAAGAAATTGTAACATGAGTGAACACAAATGTCACGAGAATATGGTAAGAGAACATTATAAAATGTTCTAAATAAACTTATATGAAAAAATGACATTCTTCTTAATTAATTTTCGAATAAATTAAAATTAAATGAAAATACTTCTATGAATATATTATTATAACGCATTGTTTCGTTTGAAATTTTAAGGAAAGTATAAATTAAAGAAAATAAGAGAATTGTAATTAAAATTTTAAACTTTAAACCATTTTTACTATCTTGAAAAATACCGTGAACCATTTTCTAAAATTACTATGATTTTCATGATAATATTATCGACAGTTATTTTTATTTAGATAAAAAGATATGAGATTTCTTATCATTGATAACCTTGCACACTAAAATGGAGGGAACCTAAAGAAAGCAGATACCTATTAATTATTTTATATTTGTTGTTTTGGCCTTTGATTTAAACGTTTTCCAAAAATCTATACATAAATTTGATAATAATACCATTAGGCTAAGAATTTGGTGCAAAAGCAGTACCGCTTTCAGTTCAACTTGCCAGCTAATCGCGTTATGTTGACTGATTTTATAAAGATATCAGAAATTAAATCCCAGAAAATATTTAATCCTTTATCTCCGAAATAGCTGATATTCAAGATATCGGTGAGTAATAAAATGCTACAAGTCTTTTGAGTTCATCGCCAATAAGTCACGACTTTCTTTCTTTATAGTCATTTTATATTGTTTTTTTTTTCATGAGCTGCTAAACATATTGACTATGGGAAAACACATTTAATGAGTCAAAACAATTGAAAGGTAGATTTACCAGCATATTTTCTGAAGCTTCCCAAAGATTCATATCACAAGTAACTGTGAATACTTGACACCACAATTGTAATAATTTGTTCACTGGGGGGAGAAATCGAATTGGTCGATGGACACACTTTACAATTTTCTTGGCTAAAGGAATTTCAATCTTTTATACAATGATGCAACACGAAAAACTTATAACAATGCATTCATATTGGAAAATCATTAAAATCACTTTCTCTTTAGTAATATTGATTATAGAATCAATATTTTTAACATTATGTTTAAGAAATAATTTAATTGAGCATTAATGTATATATATTTTGCACATGGTGTATAGCAAATAGCTATACGTGGAAATATTTAATCAGAATATATAAATAGCTACATTTCCTTAGCTGCATTATAATGCATACTTTACAATATATATACTAAGTGACCATAAATGACCTCCTAAAGTTTTAGATGCTTATGGGATGATCAGCTTGATCGGATCCACAGCTTTCTCAGTAGGGGGCTGAGAAAGTCGTAAAACAATCCACATACAGGCTCAGCACTTGCATTGTTTTCATTTTTAAGAGGTAGCATCCGTCTTTCGGGGGAAAGCAATATGTTGAAACCGAAATAATTATACAAATAAAAAAACGAAACCCAAAAGCCAGGTGAGAACATGTTTTATTTATACAAAAATTTATGATCTCTACATTTGAGATAGCTCCAGAATCAGGCATTATGTTAATTGAAAAAAAATGAATTCTTGGGATATGATGTACAGTTTAGTTTGCATGAGGTATAGATTCGATGAATAACTATAAACAACAGTCTTTCACACTTAAATTACAATTTTTTCTTCTACAATTTCTATCAACCTATTCAATGTGAAATAATCAATGTGATTGATAATATCCTGATTAATATTAAGCTAAATAATTTCTAATTAAAACTGAGCTAAATATTACTATTCAAATGTTTGTAGCAAAGAAAATTGTGATACCTTTTTTATACTTCTATATTTTTTTTTAACAATAAGATATTTTTCATCTTTTGAACCTTTATACGGGCAGGAAAAATTAAGAAACTCTTACGTACAGATGTATATAACAAATATTTTTCTCCTGATTCTTACGAAAAGATTAAAGAACTCATAAATATCAACATTGATGTTAATTCAAATCCGGCTGATTAATAATACATTGCCACTGATGATGCATATGGTTACTGAAAAAGCAATAAAATAACTTTTTCTAATGTTTGTAGAGAGCATAAATGTTAAATATTAACTCATGTTTATAAATTTAAAGAAATAAAATATAAATTTCAGGAAGGATTTGTAAATATTAGTGGATATATCTTTGTTATATAAAATAATTATTTCTTTACTATTCCAGAAGTTGTACTATTCTACAATATATGTGAAATTTAATGATAGTTAAATCATGAAACTTTATAATTGAAAAAAATGCATTCAACCGGTTTTTTTTTTCTTTTGCTTTTATTAAAAGGCAAACTAAAGAGAAAAAATTTTCAAATGGAAACTGATAAAAAAAATAATTCTGTTCAAAGAAATGATGTGTAAACTATGTTGCAGTAATTATCGGGAGACAACATATTTCTTGTTCCTATGACTCTTTTTTAGAGATACATTAATTTAAATTTTTATTTACATATTGCATGTAATTATTAAAACAAAGTAAATTTCAAACTGCCTTATTATTCCAGATAAAAGATTATGTCACTAAATTTTGTAAATATTTCTTTTTAGTTTGCAGACAGTGTAAATGTAAAATGAACTTATCTGAAAAGTAATGTTTTTGAAAGAAAATGCAATGATAAGAATTATTTCAGTAAATATTTTGATTGTTTTTATTGGATAATAATATGTTTTAAAACTTTTACATGATTTTTCATGGCAAAAATTAAAGCTAATATTAAGAAAAGAATTTCTTTTGGAATGCTATTTTTGTTATTACATAATTTAGGTCATTCTTTATTATTAAAACTTATCTTAATACTGAAAAATCATCTCAAATTAAAATCATTAAATAAATAATTGGCATACAATTTTCAATAATAACTTTTCCATTTTGTAACTATTAAAATGTTTTTTTTTTTTTTGATTTTTTAAGCATTTCAGTACATGTAAATTAGGATAACTTATTTCCATTAGTAATTATCAAGGCAGAAAATTATGGAAATTTAATTATTAGAATTAATGCTAAATTAACGAAACATAACGAAATAAAGCAAAATTACTTTAATTAACTTATTTACATTTCCGGAAGTAATTACAATCGAATTATATTATAATTTTTAATTAATTTATTATAATGTATACGTCTATTTGAGTAGCAAAAAAATAGTTTCAGCAAGACATTTTAATTTAAATTTAGGGTATACTGAGATCCAAATAGTGATTTGCTTTCATTTTTCTTGCAAAAATTGAAATATAACGTTTCAAACATTCAAGCATTAAAATTGATGAGTAGAATTGATAAGTAGAATTATATCTTTAATTTTCCATTATAAAATATTTTTAATTTTAGCACTTTTATATACATGATTAAGGTGTATGTATCATAATCAAGTTATATCTGGTATATATAATGATATGTTGTGAGATGAAGGCGAATTTTCCAAAATTTTCATTTTAGTTGGTTTAGAGTCTCACTTTGAAGCTTTTTTAAACGGTTTGATTTGGAACGATAATGGATTTTTTAAAATTGACTTGGTATTTTTTAACTATAGCCAGATGACTAAAATGGTTTGTTCACCAAGTTATCCTCTTAACACAAACTTAATTCACGACAACTTCTACATACACTATTTTGATCACAGGGCAAATCTTCAAAGGAGTCTTGTCTTAAATGTTTGGCCCTCTAACTGTGAACTGAGTTTTTTCTACGAAATAATCTCTTCAATTAAAACAACCAAATAATTTTAGGTTCTTAAGGTGTGATTTATATCAAGCCTTTTATAGTTATTAATCAAATAATAATTCTTTTTTCTTTTTTTTATTTATGCAAAATTCACTTACTTCGAAAAGAAATTGTACATCAATATTTATGTCAATATATCCCAATCAATGCTTTATATCAATAGTTTCTGACTTGTAGACATCAATTAAGCACTTCTCCAGAATTCGAACAATGTGTGAGTTATCCTCATAAAAGGAGGGAAACTTCCATAAACATGTAATTCCTTCAAGATAAAAGGGATCCGACGATTATTCCAGAAAAATGTTTAAAATTTATGTTATTAAAAATTGCATTTATTTGTTATATGAATTTTATTGTTTTCATTAATTTAAAAAAATAACTATTTTATTCTCTAATAAATAAAAGTATTTCATTGAATTTATTATACGTTGATTTAACAATAAAATTAATTGACAGTACACTGATAACAATACATTAAGAGTACATTAATATTAACAAAAATGCCAAATAAAATGAATTCTAACAGCAAACCAGATAATCATTATTTACTAGAAATGTGATTTTATTTTTATTTTGACGTGCTTTTGATCCGAAAGCATTTTCAGAATTTTTTGAACCAAAAAATATATTAAAGAACTTTTCTGGCAATTTTTAAAAATAATCTAAATTTATAAATTATGTTGAATGTAATATTTGTCACACAGTTAAGGTTATCAAAAATAATAAAAACTATATTGAAAGGAATTCTTCAAATTTCCTCAAAAAAAAAAAATAAATAAGCAAAAAAATTATAATTTTCAGAACATTTCCAAATCGACTTAGAGGATTTCTAAATTATTTGTATTAAAGTGACTAAAATGTATATGAAAATATCCATTTATTCCAGTAGAAACATTTGGTGAACTGTAAATTGAATTCTTGCATTTAATGTCCTTAATGTTTTTAAATAAACAATTGTAAGTTTTAATTTTTACAAGTACAGAAGAATGGTTCTTTAACAATAAATTCAAACAGTTATCTTCATCTGCACAAGTGAAATTAATTCTTTCAAATAATTACTTATTTTTAGGGTAACAGACATTCAAATAATGAGCAAAAGTGTTTAATACAGAATATATTCTATCCATATTTATAAGAGATTTAAAATGATATTTGGGGAAGAAAACTTAAGATAGAAAAAATAACCGAGCAAATTGTTTGATTTTGTTCAGTGATGTATATTTTGCTATAGTAAATTTAAAAAAAATACTTTATTAATTAAATTTCATTACGTGAATAATGGAAATACTTCCTTTTTCAAGGATAGAGGAAAAGGACTAACTGAATGTACGCATTCTAGGAAGCATTTAATTGTAATTATAAGACTTTTGACTTCAACAGTCTTTTGATATCAAAATTATTATTTTATATTTTTATTGCAAATTTTGGCATGAACTTTATGACATATGGGTTTTTAAGAAGAAATTCCAAAACACAAGAATTAACTGAGCAAACTGTTTGATTTTTAAGTGAAATATATTATGATATTAGAACAAATAAAAATTAACCATTTGGAGATATAATTTTTACTATATTATGATAAATCTTTATTCTTTAAGAATTGAAGATAATAGCTGATTGAACTTTAGCATTCTTGGAAACATCTAATTTTAAATATAAGACTCTTAATTTTATCCGTTTTGTGTTGTTTCTGTTAGCATGTGAGCATTTTTTTTTTTCATTTTTATTAGTATTTGTGTATGTGCTTGCTCCCCCCATTTTTCTTTGCATTTGTGCCTCTATATTTATATTTGAAATTTTTTCTACTATCAATTGCGACTTACATCTTAATTATGACTTACATCTGTAAGCCTTGTGGTATACTTGATGGTACACAAGGAGTTCATATATCAAATTAATTATTACACTTATTGAAATGTCAACCTACCATTTATTTAAAATGTGTTTTTGGGTAGAAATTTTAAAATATAACTTATTGAGCAAATTGTTTGATCTCTTAAATTGTATATGTTAATTATTATTGTAATACCACAATTATGCTATTACACAATTAACCAGTAATGAACCTTTTGCTGATAAATTTTTACTGCATAAATAATGACAAGTTTTTGTATTTCAGGAATAAAATAAAACCACTGATTTATCGTATTCTTGGAAACATATAAATTCAAGACTTTTAATTTCACCAGTCTTATATTATCAAATTATTATATTACACTTTTTATAACAAGGTTCGACATAAATTTTATTTGAAAGGAATATTTGAAAAAAATTCTAAAACACAAGAAATAATTGAGCTAATTGTTTGATATCTTAAGTGGTCCGTATTAGACTATTTACCCATAAATAAAAAATAAACTTTAATAATATATGTATAATGGGAAGACTTTGTTATTTAGTAGTGGAGGAAAATAGCAAAATAAATTAACGTATTCTTGGAAACATTTTGATTTTAATATGCAAGATCTTAAATTTTATCTGCCTTGAGTTTTCAAAGTTAATTTTTATAAATTTAATTTTCAACAAAGGACATAAATTTTAATTTAAATAAGTTTTGTCGTTGAAACTCTGAAATAGAACTAATTGCGCAAAATGTTGATGCTTTGAGTAATATATAATATGTTTTGTTTACAAATTAAAATAACCCCTTTATTGAATAAATTTTATTATGTAAGTAATGTAAAGACTGTTTTTATTCAGGAATAAATAATAACTAATTGAACTAACACATTTTTAAAAGCATTTAATTTTAAATATGAGACTGTTAATTGTATCAGTTCAGTGTAAACAAAATTATTTATTGCTCTTTTTTATTGGAATTTCGACATATCTTAAATAGGTTTTAGGAAGAAATTCTAAAATAGAACTAACTGAGCAATTTATTCAATGTTTTGAGTAGTATATATATATATATATATATATATATATATATTAGTAAATATTATGCCCAATAACCATAGATAAAAATAAACCTTTATTGATTAATTTTGTGAATAGGGAGAACCTTTGTTATTTAGAATAGCGGAAAAGTACTAACTGATTTATATTACATTTGGAAACATTTAATTTTAAATGTAATACTTAGTTTTATCTTTGTGTTATCAAAATAATTTATTACACTCTTTATTGAACATTTTGTCGTAATTTTAAATGTCAATAGACCAAGATACTGCATCAGTCACATTTTCTCTACAGTTTACACGATATCAATTCTTCCTTCATTTTACCAGAAAAAAGTTTATTTTAAAGTAATTTTTCGACGAAAGAGCACAAAAATTGAAAGTATATATATTAAAAGAGCAAAAAAAAAAAAAAAAAAAAAAAAAGGAAAAAACTAAAAGACAAAAAAAAAAAAAAAAAAAAAAAAAAAGAGGAAATGCCTATCTGCCATGTGTATTTTTTCCGCGTCTCCGCTGAGAAACAGCATATGTAACTCGGCAGTCTGAGAACGATTCACCCTAATCGCTGATTGACGACGTTAACTTCATGATCGTCTGTTTCTTCTACTAATGGATCCTCCACTTTACGTTATCGACATTATGTGTCATTAGCTCGAAAGCAAATTTCTTCGTCTCAGAGGGCCACGGAACCATTTTCTCACTCCCCACGAGAGAGAATCTGGTGAAATTTCTTCTGCTCGCAGCAGAACCCTTAATGGGGCATAGCAACATCAAATCTCTGGCTATGGTAAAGAATCACGGAAAGTTTGTGATCATCACATTTTAATAGAAATGCAGTGATGTGTATGTAGTTTTCATTTTCGAATTAGGATGATTTGCATTTGTTAAAATTATTAAATTAGAATTATTTTCACTTACTATGTGTCAGCTAAAAGAATCGAATTAATTTTCAATTTATTCGGTTTGTATACATAATAGTTAATAATTATTTTATTAATATGAGAATGAAATAGTTTTGTCGTATTTTCTTCTTTAACGCATAAACTTGTTGATAATATTATATAATGTATAAACTATTCAATTTATAATATCATTTCTGAAGATGTGTATTGGGAATGTGCATCTATTTATTAATAAACTATAAGTGAGGAACCTGCAGCTACATAACTTCTAAAAATAAATTTGTCAGATTCATCTGAGACTTTACTTCTCTAAATATACTACATACTTTTATTCATTGATGGATTATTGTCACAAGAATATATTCTTATTTTAGGTAATTTTCTGTCCTAAAATATACACATTTTAATAAAAGGATTCGTTTCCTTTTTTCGAGTAGTTTTGTAATAAATGGTTTGGAGTTGTTTATTGTCAATGTGCATTTAGTTATGAATAAAGTATAATTGAAGTTTCCTGCAGATACATAACTTCAAAAAATTAACCTCCTTCCTATCCATCTAAGATTCTACAGCTTTAAAACAAATGATTGATTTTCTAGATTGTTGGGTTATTAACATAATAGGTGTATGTTCTTATTTTTTGCCAATTTGTTGAATAAAACATATAATTTTTTTAAAAAATAATTTTTTTTAATATTATGCATTATAACTTTATTCAAAAAGCACAATTATACTATAAAAATTTCAAAAAATCTACAATTTAACAACAACTTAAATATTGCTGTATTCTATACATTTTGAGAAACTTTTGAAATGAAATAAGGAGTAGATTCAGCAACAAATATGTAAAATTACGGATTTCATTGTTTGGTTTTAATTCGGCTGCCTGTTACTGAAGAATGCGAATGATTTTTAAGCCCCTTGACAAAATTATTTTTAATATTTAAGTAATATGTTGCTGTAAAAAACAATCAGCTACAAAATGAATTTATTTTTTAAATTCGTGCTAACTACTAATTATCTTAATTTATGAAGTGATGATGCAATTGAGATAAATATTTACTTTTGTTTGAAATTAATCATTTCCGAAAAATTTTAGGAAGTTAGTAAGGAATGCTTCATCTTGTATATCTTATGAGATTATCTAATATATTTAAAAAAAAATATTATTCAGACGTATCAAAAGCTTTAAAACTCAAAACTCAATGCATTAGGAAAAATTATATTTTCATTTAGACTAGTATTTTTCGATTTTACTTATATACATTCAGAAACTAACCAAACTATCTTTTAATGAAATATCACTAGTAAAAAAATTTAAATATATAAACGTAATAATTGAATTATGGATGAAATTAGACTTCTTGAAATACCTTAATATGCCCTTTTTGATATGATTTTTGAATGTGAACTGAAATAATAAATAATTCATTCATTAAAACTTATTCTAGCAATAGTTCTAAGTGATATTAAATATTTGCCTAGAATGAGAGGACGATAACAGATAAGAACCAGTGCAATTTCTTCAGTTTTCATTTCCTTATGGGAGGTTTAGATTCTATAATGATTTTAATATGTGTTGAAATAGAGCTAACTTGAAAGAGCAACCAAATCAATTTTTAGTCAATTAAATAAATAAAAAATGTAAAATTGCACAAAAACCAATTTTATAAATTATTCTCGAGTATTGTAAATAATGGGTAAAAATAACCAAACTCATCCATGAATGCACAATAATGTATTTCAAATATTACAACTACCTGAAGGTTTATTTGTATTCATCTGACAATCTTAAATCATCAGAGAAATAATGTGTGTAATATACAAAATTAATGAGACCAAGTTTATTTATTATCTACTTTTAAAATCTTCGAACACATATTATCTGTTTTAGAGAATAGGCTCGGAAAATAATACAGGTTAGGAGACTTTCGCGGTACATAATTTTCGTGGTTTTTCCACTCGTTGCGTACAATCAGGTTCTAACATTTCTGCAGCTAGTCTGTTATGCCTGTTATTAAACAGGTTATATTTTAAAATGGTGTTGCGCATATTTTTAGCCTTAAAAATTAGAAAAAAAATCTTGCTCTTGAGAGAATAAGATAATTAAGAAGTTATAATAGTTGCCTACTTCCAGAAACTGATTTTTAAAAAAATTAATGCGACAAACGCTTGTCGTGATGATTGTCCCGATTCATAGTCTTACATATACTTTATTCTCTTTCCAGTTCTTCGAAGATCTCCTAAAAAAAATGTTAGTTCAGCTTTGATTGTAGAAGCATACTTTCTGGAAGTCTAACCTTAAAAAATGATGGAACATCCTTTTTAATCTTAGGTTTTCTCCCTTTTTTATTAGGTTGTTCAGTTAATTAGATTGCTTCTGGGTCACACACGATCATCTAAGACTTGCCTCTCGTAATAACATATTTCAGAAACATTCGTATGAGCATTCGTATGTCCTTTTTTATTATTCTTTTCTTCCTGTGGAAGATGATTTGGAACATAATTTTCAAATATTTTCCACAAGCCAAATTCCTTTTTAAAAATCTAGTGAAGGTTTTTCTTATAATTTTGATTATCCAGTGATGATGGAAGAAAGCACAACTGGTCTGTAGGCATTTCCATTAATTCATTCAATTGGGACACTTTTGAAATTAATATATAATCAATTCTCTTTCTGAAAATGTTTAAATCATCTAGACTGAAATTATATGCAACATTGCATATCATTGCATTTTACATTAGAAAGGCTTATCAGATGACTAACAAAGCTATTATTCACTTAAAAACCTACATGTTTGCAATACCGAAAGAAGGACAATTCCTTTGTATTTGAATATATGAAAAGACATAAAAAAAACTAAATCATCAATACTTTATGCTCCATTTAGGCCCGAATTATTATTTCATGCAATGAATAACCATTTTCTTCTAATAAGTGTTGCAACCATATTTAAAAAGGAATATCATGTTATGTACTAAAAATAATATTTTCCTGACCATAAAGTTCATGCAGCATGAATTTACCACATATTTAAAAGATTGAAAATAAAGTATGCATGTATTTTTGCTTTTTAATATCTGCTCCGTGCAGCACACATTTTTTTGCCAACGGCAAAAATTACAAAGGAATCGCAAGAAAAAACATCTAAAAAAGTTATGGAGAAAATATAGCATTCTTTGTGAAATAATATCGTGAGAAAATACGATTTGCTAATGGATGAGAAGCCATTTAATCTACATTATCGAGTTGCCGTTTCCTGAGACTAGACATTTTTAAATACCGGAAGAAGAAAAACTTTGAAAGGAAGCCGGTTTTGAGCTGCATGGATCAATACTTACCTAAAATATGGTCACGAACTTAGAATCATTTCTGGCCTTCGAAACTTTTTAAACGCCTTCATTTAATGATATTTATTATTGACCTTTTCTTTAAAATAATCCGTTTAATGCTCTGTGTGAATGTGTATGGTCTGAACTGAATAAAATGCAACAGAATAAACCAAAAAGCTAACAAAACGATTTTTAATTAGTAAAAATATTTAAACTAGTGTTTGCCTTTTTTCATTTGTAAAAGCATATTTACATATAAATCGACATATATTTAACAAAAAGCCAATTTCTATGAATAAATACATCATAAGAAATCAAGTTTTACTGCTGAGCATTTATTCTAAGAAAAAAATGTGAATATATTGAGCAGTGTTTATTTTAAACTTGGAGTTTCTTATAAACAATTAGCTAAAATTTTATCAATGCGAAGGATAGCAATTTCTGAGAAACGGAGGGCACAATTGTTGCTGGTATAAGCCACAAAACAAAAAGAAGTAAGTTAAAAAATAATAATTTCGATGGAAGGATTAAAGGGGGAAGAAAAGTAGAGAATGACTATTTGATAGTTTAAATAGTTTAAGTTACAGCTATTAAAGCACTTTTGAAATCTAGAAAATAACGAGTCTAAGCAAATGCAGCAGAGTAAGTAGTTTTTTTAAACTTCACATTTAAGTTATTAGAAAAATAATTAATCAATGAACGTTAATAAGTTGAATTTTTAAGTACCTACACCTTAACATACATATATACGTATGCATGCATTTTTATACACAAATTATTTCGAAATAATAAATTACAATTATTTTGAAATATAAAAAAAATATATTTTTTAAATAATTGTAATCACACGTAAATGCATTTTCTCATGTACTTGATGCAGTTTTGTTTCAAAAGACTTTATATACTTGTAAAACATAATAGAAAGAAAATATCCAATAAAATGTATTGCATCTCGAGATATCTTGCAATTCTTAACTAATCAAAAATAGCTGCAGTGTTTTTAGTTTTATGTTTTTTAAAAAATTTATAACAGTTTTTCATTTTATTTATTTTGCAGATATTTTTTATATAGTTTTAATTTAAATTGTATTATATACCTGTTAAACAGTGTTTCACATTATGCTTATTAAAGTTTCTTATTAAAATATATACATTTGTACTTTAAATAATTTCTCTTGAAATTTCTTTGACTGTTACGAGTTTTTTAGAGCGAAAGTGAGACAGTTAGCTTTTCATGTGCTATGCGTTCTTACTCAGCATATAATCTTTATTTTTTTAAAAATGGAGAATTTAGATTCATAAAAGCTTCAAGATACATTATTTTCCCTTATATTCATCTATCGAGAAACTTATTTGGCAATTTTTTTTCTGTTGCAATTGTCCATTTGTGAATTCTTCAGTGATTGAAAAAATTCCCACTAATAAAAATGTATTAAGAATAGGCTTCGTTCACTAACTTTATTTGCAACATTTGAATACTGAAATGGCAATATTTTTTCATCCTGATTTTCGGAGGACTTTTTCGATAGAAGTCCATGAATTCCTTATTGATTTCAAAGAAGAAAATAAAAACATAAATGTGTTAACCGCAATTCTAATTTAATATTTATGTTTTATTCACCCAAATTACGGAATTAATTTATTTAATCCATACATATTATCAAATTGGTACCAGAATTATTTAATTTTTTATTATTGTAATAAGTGTGAATAAAATCCTAAAATTTATAGCTATTGTGTAATATTTACTCAGTCTCTTTAACTTACTATATTTTTGTAAAAAAATTGATGTTTTGTGAATGATATTAAAGATCTAATGTTGGCATTAGTTAAAGGTATTATTTATTAAAATAGCTATTTATCTATTACATTGATCTATTAATACATTTTTTTCTTAACATACATTTTCTTTACATTCGTCTTTGCTTAAAGGATTGAATTAAAATCTCTTTTCATTTAGAAAAAAAAATAAACATCTAAAAATAGTAAATTAAACAAAAAGAACATAAATCTAGAGAACTAACGAATACAATTTTGTTTCAATCATTTTAAAATTTATGACAGTAGAACTATCAACACACCAAGTACATTAGATAGTAAAAAAATGAAAACACTTTTGACAATAGATAGTAGCATTATTTTCTTCGGAAAAGAAGGGAAGAAAAACCAATATTATAATTAAGTTCATTTAATTTTCCGTAATAATAAATCAATTGTATCTTCGTTTGCAGTCGATTTTCAAGATTTGAGAAAATAAGGATATGTGCTAATGAGATAAATGCATTTTTTATGGTAAACTTTTAATTACAAAGAACAAGATAAAAAAATGTATAATAAAATTAAATTCACTTAAGTACTTAAGAGATAAATTAAATTCCTTCTGTGCTCATATAGAGCACTATTTATGGTAGATCGTCCCTGATTCCAAGCATATTGCGGTAAGTACTAAAGAAATGAAGACACGTTCGTTGGTGCCAAAGTAACGATGCCACGTTTGCCTCCATTATCTAAATCCAGCAGTCATAAACCATTCAAGCCTCGGTTGTGAAGGAATCTCATCTTTTCTATTATGTATATTCTACTCTTTTTCACAAACTTCGAAAATTTTAAGGGTGTACTTGAATAATCGTGACTTTACACAATCACTAAAAACTTTATTAACTTTATTATTACAAACTTATTGACTTTACAAATCAATAATGTAAAGCAACTGCTGTTTAAATGAATAAGAAAAGAAAACGATTAAATTTAAATGATTCATAAAATAAACGATTTATGATTGATATATTTTATTATTAATTTAGGTTAAAAATATAGTAGTTTGATAACAAAGTAGTTAGGAAAATATCATATTTAATCGACGCATTCTCTTTAATCGATTCTGTGCATTCAATAATATTAAATAAACATCAAAAAACCGACTCGATTGTTGCAGAAGACTCATAGATAAAACAAGCAATAAAAAATTAAATTCTTCCAACGAAGAAAAAATTTTAGTTATTTTTTTATAAAATAACTTTATTGATTCAATTTTTTTTTTTGATTTTCGCGAGAACTGAATTCACATTCTTCATCTTCACATGAAAAATACTGAAATCCTTGCATTTTACTAAATAGTTGCTGATTTATATTTTTCTTAGTGATTGTCTGTTGATTTCAGTTTTCATACGAATTGTTAAAACTCTATTTAAAGAAAAATTAATTAAATTCAATTAATGAATTAATATTTCAAAAAAATCTTCATTAAAATTGAGTGTCGTTCATTACAGATTAAAAAAAATGAATAGTGCGGATGAATAAAAAATACTTTACTAACAATTTGATAATTTCAACAAGATATGTAACTAAACAAATATAGGGAGGGAGCGAATAGTAGTACGAATTGAGAAAAGGGATTCAACTTCTAATTTCACAACATATAAATGTTATTTGTTACTCTTTAAAAAATCACCATGTATTTTCCATACTTTTCAAGCATTAATAAAATATTAATTCTGATTATTAAATTTAAATCATGCATGCAAAATTTTTTATTATTTTTTTATCATAGCATAAAATGGATCTTCATTCGTAAAATGCTCGGAAGTTTTGAAATTTAAAATGCTAATAAAAATAATTACTAAATTTAAAAAAATTATGAGAGTTTTATAAAAACTTTGCAAGAAATATTTTTATTGCAAATACATGTATAAAATTATTTGTTTTTCTAATGCATGAAGCAAACAGAAAATTTTCAGTCTAAATCCTCCATTAAAAGTTGTCTGATTTCAAATATCATTCAATTATTTAAAATGTTAAGTCACCATGAAAAAATTTCATTAAAAATTTATAACAATAGAAAGAACAAATTCTTGCAATAACTTTTTTGTGCTTATTCTGTTCTTTTTAGGGTTTTTGGTGTGGAACTGATGAAGAATTACTGAATGGATGAATTGGATATTATTATTATTACGCACATGTGAATCAATACATATTCGGCAAAAAACTATTTATTGCAACAATCAATTCAGTTTGCATATCATCTATATATTCAAAATGACATAAATCGGGGAAGCACTTGTGATTTTAAGCTCAGTAAAATTAACTTTAATTCAGTCCTTAATTGGGGCTTTAAACAAGAATAAAATCTTCTTTGGATAGTAAAGAAGAGCTTGTTGAGCGAAGTAAATTACCCATATAATTGAAGTTTATAAATATTTTACTTACTTTAATGTTGAGTGAGTCTTGGCATGGTTATGAAAATATTCTTTCAACAACATTGTATAAAAACTCATCCATTTATTCCTGAGGCATATAATTTGATATTTCCAAAAAATAACTACTTAGCTTACGATACCATCTTAAAATATATTCAGAGTCAACTTTCTTTTTAATAGCTTCTACATAATTGCATCATTACAAAAACCATTCATTGAATTATTTTATGAGTATCATCGCACTTAAAAAAGCAGTTTTCTCAAATTTATGACACCGGCACAGAATTAATTAAATTAACAATTTAGAAATCAATAAACAAGCTAAAAATAAAAGTGTGATACATAATTAATGATAAAAAAGAATGTGAATTTTAAACTCTTAAAATATTTTAAAATTATTATCTTGTAATACTTTGAATGTGACATTACTTGCATAATTAAATATAATTTCTCTCATAAATATTCTATTAAATATTTTTCAAGCACAAAAAATAGGTTAAAGAATTTTTGTGTATATATATAAAACATATATTACTTTCATTTTTTATTCATTAGCTTAGTTATATTGATTACATTATTTTGGATTTGTTTCATAAATATGTTTTATTTCAGTTTTATTTATTTCATACTAGCCGCCTTTGGCGACGAGCTGGTTCGCCATGAGTAATGGGTTCTAAAATTTCCAATTCAATCACATATTCATTAGCCAAAATTTAAGAAATAGTTAAAGTTAAAAGATTCAGTTCTTAGTAGTTAAAGAGTCGGTAACTTTATTCGGAAAAACTTTTTAAGTTTAATGAAAAACGTTTTTTTCGGTGATATTGCCAAAATGTTAAATATGTTTTAAAAAGAAAGCCAAAAAATTATTGAATTAATGATACAGATATTGCAAACGATTATAGAAATATGCCATTAAGTAGGAATTTCAATGCATATCCTGTCTAAATTCAATCAGGTTTACTGTAAATAAAGATAATTTATGGAATTAATGATATAGATATTGCAAACGATCATAGAAACCTTTGCTTTGCGTTTATTTTTTTAGAAAACATCACATTTATATACATTTTTATTTTATCCAGTCTCGTGCTAATAGTTACATATCTTTAGATTTGATTTGCGATGATAGTTGTTGTTTTTTTATTTGAACTTCCGGCATTGTTTTATTTTATCCAGTCACGTGCTAAAAAACATGATAAAAATATTTTTTAAAAAATTCGTTAAAAATAGAATCTTAAGTTATACATTAAAAAAAACTGATATCATTAGAAAGCTATTTTTTTAACCTTTAAATTGATGTAAAAATACTGTTTGTGCGATCATATTTTCGGAAGTTATAGCGGAAAAACGTCGAAATTTCAATTAAATTTTAATTAATTCAAATTATAATTAAAAATTCAAAAAAAGGGCTCCGAAGTGCACATTCCCGACCTCCAAGGTATATATGTACGAAATATACTAACGCCAACACACACGCACACACACACATTTTGTATGCAATTTCAATCGATTTTCAATCTTTTCTTTATTGAAATTTATGGACTGTGGTGGTTTGATGATAAATTATCGGCCTCAGAATTGGAGATTTCAATGTTCGGTGCCTGGTTCCACTTATGAACATAAGTAGTTTTGGTGCATGTTGAATCCATCAAGGATAAACGTCCTGCTTTTGGTGTGGTGTGGAAATTTAAGGAGGGCTGTTAGCTTAAGTTGTGTCCTAGTCATTGGTCAAAGACGGAAAATTACCAAATCTATCCTAAAATAGCTTTAGCGCTACTTTAAAACGTGACCTTATTTTAAATATTTACTGCAATTCAGAATGTTAGTATAAGCAAATACCTTTAATTCTTAAATTATTTTTTTCTAAAAGCAAAAGTTCTTAACAAATCCTGAATCGATATTCAATCTAAAAAAGACTAATTAACATTTTATATCTTCCGATTATCATCGCAATATACGAAAAGGATGAAATAACGGTTAAGCATCGATCTTTTTTTATAATATATTGATAAACATGAATAATATGATTGAAAAAAGGAAAATTTCCAATAGCGAAAACAGGAAAAGAAAGTACTTGTTCAACACTTGAACTGATAAAACAGGAGATGAAAACTTTGTCAAAAACTATCTTTAAATATGTGACACACTGATTCGGGAATTCTACATCGAAAAATATTATAAAAGCAAAATTTTTTGCTCTTTTAGAAAGCACATTGGTTCGTGTTAATTATTACTCGAAATTTTGTGACCGATTTTTTAATCATTATAAATTCTCCTCTGAGAAATCAATTTGCAAAATAGCATATTTTGTTAAAAATTAATCTGTTGTCTAAATACCCCTATACATTTTGGAAGAGGGAAACTGGATAGATATTTATACTAAGAAATTCAGTTGATATTTCATAAATCTCACAGATTTTCACATCCATATAAAATAAAAAAAGCTCCGTTGAAACATCATAAATTCCAGAAGACGAGAATAATAAAGTCAAAGAATATAAAGAATAATCCTCATAATTTTGTAGAATACCGATTCTGAGAAAAATATGAAGTGAAAAGTATGACTAAATTCATCAGAAACGTAAATATAAATATATGCATTGATTTCATATAAATATGCTAAGAAAGACTATGATTAAGAGATGATATAAAATTATTATTTATCTTAACTATTGAGGATACAAAAACATTTGAAAGAGGCAAATTTATCAATACTAATTTTATTTTGGAATGTTTTTTGAATGATTTGGGATAACTAAAAACATTGAAACGTATTCGAAATGAGATCATTTGTCAGTCACATATGCATAATACTCGCAAAAAGTAACGTTACTTTTAACAACAATACCCACTTTCTTAAAATGAATTTTTAAGATAACTTTGATATATACATGTTTTTCCTTCTTTTTTGTTCAAAGTATGGCAGCTTAATTCTATAAGAATAAGTTGAGATTATTTTCTTCTTAATTTGACTTGATCGTTATTAGATGATTTCTTTCATATAAATATCATCTAATGGTGTGGAAAAGAATCAAAATCCGAGTTCGTGCTCAATGGTTTTTCTCCCAAATCTGAAAAGATGATTCTACTTATTCTAAGTAGTTGCTCGATATTTTTACAAAAAAAAAAAAAAAAAAAAACGATGTTATATTATTTTCGAAATTTAAAAGCATGCCTAACAAACATTGTAGTGACACACTGTACGACTCGAAAACAGGGGAAAAATCAAGTTACCTTATATCTGCATCTCAAAGTTAATATTCTTCTGAAATAAGGATATCATCAGTAATGATCTTGTGATTTAATATGAGTTAGGGATTTTTTTTTCATATTTAGAAGATCATTAACATTCCTTCAATACACTAACAACCTTCAAATTAATTTAATATTTCAGATATCATGCACATGCACACACACAGCCCTCTGGAAAATCTTAAGCAAGATTAATAATATTGATGTACATTTTTAGAAACAGGAATACGACCTCGCGGCTTTATTGCTCTTATAAATGTGGGACCTATTAGCAGAAACCAAAAACATTAATCAGAAAATTCAAGAAACGATATTTGATTAAAATATTGATATTATATTTATAAGTAATTAAGAGAAATAATTCTTTGATCAAAACCACAAAGAAGCCTTTACTTTTTTTTCTATTTCAATGTAATGCATTTTTCAGTATTTTAAATTTTGATAAGCTTTAAGTGGTCTTAATTCATTGAATAATAATGACAGAAAGTCTCAACGATATACTTTGAAACATAAATGTATTGGAAACTATTAAGCATATTAAATGAAATAATGTTTAAAGACCAACATTTGCACGTTCTTAGAGTTACTGAAAAATAAAATTACTTTATATCTTCCCTTTTGGAAAAAAAATATCACGTTTGTTGGTGCAAGGAGTATTTTATAAAAATCGAAATAGTTGTGGCGTAATGAATAGAACAATAACTACTATTTTATTTGACTCATCTATTATTGTGGTGGATATATATAATACTACCTTTGACCTATCAATATTTCATATTTTAGAAACTTATTCCACTACATCTGGTATACTTAAAATGCCATGCTTTTTTTACTTACATCGTATTCATTTTAATGCTTTTTAATATAGCATCTCATGATCCTAATCATGTAAGAAATCGCTATAGTTTTTGTTTGTTTGTTTTGTTTTTCTTCCAATTACTGGGATGAAATTTTAATATAAATGTGAAATATTAAAGTAATAATTACATGTAAAAATATAATGTTACTCATTGTCTTGATAGTATTTTCATTTCTTATATTTATTAAAAACATTTTCATTTCGTACATTTTATATTTTAAAATAAGAATTTTTCGAAAATTTAGAAATAAATAAGTTTAATTAAAATTTTCTTGATTTTACATATATATATATATATATAATATAATATAATATAATATAATAATCTAGATCATTGGTAAGTATGATTAGTCAATGTACGCCATTCTTGTATTAGCAAAAAAATGATATACATTTTTGTCATAATAATATTAAAGGCATTGCAATTATTTATATAAAAATGCCATTTCATTTTTTTCATCGAATCACCCAAACAGTTTTTGGGTGAATTTTGTTGATCGCTTAATCCAGAAAATGACGTGGAAACTTCTGATCATCAGTTGCTTCGGCGCAGCTGAGCAACGGTCCCTTGAAACATCTCTTATCCTATTCATTCCAGGGTACCAAGAAAGAAGAAATGATGCTACAGGGTAGATGGAGGTGCCTAAAAAGGGTCAGAAGTAAGCAAGCGATGTCTGTAAGCTGCCACCAACGATAAAGTGCCCATAACCTCCCTCAGAAAAAGAACGGCAAAAAAAAATATGGATTATTATATGCGGTGCGAATATGTCGCCTGCTTCGAACTGATATCAGGCCTCGAACACCTTGCCACAAAAGTTTTGCAAAAATAAGAAAAAGTAATGTGCCACGAAGAGTTATAAAAAAAGGCCTACGTATTCTTACATTTTTTTAGCAGTTCCTCTTTTGTACATATGGCAATAAGAATTTCAGATGTTTCCCTCTGTTGAGATATAGTAATACGGTGGGCAGTTTTCTTGAATTCGGTTTTTATAGAAATAAAAAAGAAATTGTTTCTAAGATAGTTGACATCTTAAAAAAATGTTTAATATACTTACATGTGAACTGTTTTTATTTCTTTGAATTCCGGAAAATAAATGAGAGAACGAGATTGAATAAAAAATGTTAATAAAAACATGATATTTAAAAATATTTTGTACTTAAAGGTATTTTTTTTATCTAAATTCATACGATAATGCCTTTGAAAGCTTATTTCTATTATTTTCTCCTTAAGAGATTTTCTATCTATGTTGAATCACAGTTCATGAATTTTTAATTTAATTGCTTTGTTTTAATTGAATTTTAAATAGAAAATTTTGAGTTAGCTGTAATATCTCTTGATAATATGCTCATTTATACTATTAAAATAAAGATAAGATAATAACTATTATATTAGTATTTTCATTTACTTTTTTATTAACGATATGTAAATTATGGTATACATAAGCTCCAATAAGAATTATAACAGTGCATAAAAGTTTTCTTTTGTTCTTGACAAAAGTTGAAGGAAAGGAGCTTTACTAACTTAAAAAAATTTAGATTTAAATATACATCGAATACTACTTCATTCATTCCTTTAAGTATTCTTATAATTTAATTTTTTATCGATTCCAATGAGAAAAAAATATCGATTACAGCAAGCACTTCATATGTTAAAGTAACATTTTATTTATATTGTCCTTCCATTAGAAACATGAAGTATTTTGAAAAGCTAAAGTGTCAATTAATTTTACAAGAAAGGTTTTATTATTAATGTAAATAATCGAAATTAAATTGGCATTGCATTTATTACTGAAAGAGTCTGTGAAGTTGCATGTGCTATTAACTGCTAAGAAAAATATTTCAAAAGTAGCTGAATAATTATAAAGTTTGGAATAAAAAATTCAATTGATATATAAAATAATTGAAAAAAGTTTTTTGAAAATGTTTCTCCCTTGAGGAACAAGGGACTTGACAAGGAACGAAAACCTAAAAACCAAAGAGCATTGAAATGTCTGTTATATTCAGTGTATCTAGTCAATTTCAATTCAAATAAACCATTCAATCTAAAATTCAAAGCTTATCTTAAAAGGAATTCTACTATTCGAGGTTTAATTCTATTATGATATTCTAAGAAATGTGTAACGATAATAATATATTATTAAATACTATAAATGATTTTGTAAGAATTAACGCAAAGATATTGAAGGTTACATGATTTCAGAGCAAATTCATTAATTTTTGTAAAATATGACTGGAAACTTTCGTTTCAAAATCACCTAAGATTAAGAGAAAATTCTTCAATGCTTGACTTCAGATTGAAAATAGCATTGGAAAAAAAATTATAAAACGTTTATGTTGTAGTGAAGGAATACATGATATTCATACGAAATCTATTTGATAATTGATTCTCAGTAAATATTCATAATATAACCAGGATGAAAATGTCTATTTCAAAATAGAATAAAAGGCAGGAGACTTTTATCATATCATAATAAAAATATTCTATGACGAAATTTACAATATCCTTAAAGGAATAAATATTTATATCATCTTATTCTCTATATTTAATTACATTACTGATTACAATTCACAATTAAATGTTCATGAAATTTTTTTTTTTCATTTCTCAAAAGAATATCAAACACCTTGAGCTAAATTTCGAGAAATCGAATCCGTAATCCATAAGTATAATTCCAATGATCAAACACTTGAAATATTATGACTGGTTAATTCTAAATAGGAATTTTCGCATATGTGCTTTATGAAGGATTTTCAATCCTGTTTATCCAATTTCCATTAACTTGATAAATATAGACATTTTAGAATTGCCTGATTAATGATATATTTTCTTTGACGCTTTCTGTTAGAGTGATTTAATTCTAATATATCCAGTTAATGTATCCGCACAATTTTTAACGATAGGTTTAGTAAAATATTGCTACTAAAACTATTATTGAGGCAAACTCTTACTTTGAAGTAAGCACCAGTGTTTTACATTATCTGTATAACATTCTTTCATTAGTTGAAACATCTACGTATTAACAATCGGTCTTTTATCAATATTTATAACTTTAAATTTAAACAAAATGTTTTCGCTTTCATCAATTTTTCAATTTCCTTTTTATTAGAACTTGTATGTTTTGCTGCTATTTCAGTTGCTTCATAAAAATGTCTATTTCTCTTTTAAGAAACTACAGTTCACAAAATACACATCAGGAAAAAAAAGTTTGGAAAAGTTTGCTTATTTTATGTTTGTTTAAAAAATTTATTTCCCCCGTAAATGGTAAAAGTGTAAAACCAATTTATCGAGATCTGCTAAATTATTCGAACTTTAAAACGCTCACTTTTTATTCAGGAAATGCTGATATTAACTACATTCATTGCCATCTTTAACAGCAATCATTAGCTTCGAGGACATAATACCTAAGGCACCAATGCCAATTACTTCGCTTAAGTGCGAGACGACTCTTAACTCCGTACTTCTCAACGCAAAACTATTAAGCTTATCTTTAAGCGTTCGCAATCCATTTGAAACTGTTTATGATGCGTGTTAAGCTGTTATGTGGCATTAGCAAGGAACTTACTTAGCACATATTTCTATATAAATGTCAGAGATAGAGTAACAGCAATCCTTATCGCGTAAACATAATTTCATCTTGCCTTTCGCCTGTTATGTAATTTATGATTCAAAGACGAAACTTTAATATCACTAACTGAACTTAAATGCCCACAACTCCCTAGCTTTATTCCTTAAGCCTAAATTCAATAATGAAATGTATAAATTCGAGCCAAATTCTGAACTGTTACTTTGTCAAAGTACTTTCGGAGTAGAAAAGGAAGATAATGTTTATAATTTTGGAAATTAAATTTATCCATTTGTTCTCGGCTGGATTAAGTAAAATACAATAGATAAAGTAAAAATAAATTCGAACAAATATGAATTGTTTGCGCTAAATATTCTTATAATAACAAAGGAAAAGCTTTATTTTAAATAATGGTAATCTGTTTATAGAACTTATTAGTGAGCAATTATAAAAACATTAATTTTCGAATTATTGATACCATTTAAAATAAAATGAAAGTTGTATTTTATTTATATTTGTTAATTCATGGATCAATTTCTAATCTATTTAATAAGGTATAAAAATTAATGGATAATTTTAAAGACATCATTGTTGAATTTACAAAATTATTTATTAAATATATAATTTATTTATTTAATATAATAATAATATGAATAATTTGCCTTATCTGATGGATAAACTATCAGGTTGTATAAATAATATTAGATTGCATAATTAATGCACATTCTAAATTATTTAATCTACGAAATTAAATTTTTTAATTACAAGCTTTTGATTTAGTAATGTTATCTTTCTGAAAAATTAATAAATAAGCCAAATTACGCAAATAAATTTTTGAAAATTAACAAAAGGAATTAAACCCCCTTACAATGGAAGCATTGATTTCTTTTAAAATATCTTAGAAAAAATTATTATAAAGATTGTAATAACAAATTATTATATTATCCAAGTAAATCAAATATAAAATATGAAATACTGACATGCTTTTCGACTGAACCTATTTCATTCGATTCACATTTTTACAGGCATCACTGAAAGACTTTTAATATTATTACATGTCCAGTTTCTTTAAGTAATTTTTAAATAATATAATAGGTGTCTTAACAACGACTATACTTTAATTTTTAAAAGAAAAAAGCAGTTACATTTTGAAATTTTTTATAATGATTTTTCATATATTTCATATTTTTCATACCGATTCACAGATGTTATCTGTTTTATAAATGTTATAAATAAATAATAAATAAAATGTTATTGTATTATATAATTTGAATTTTCCTATCGAATACTATACTTTTTATTTTATTTTTAGTTATACGAGAGGTATATGAAGTTAGTGTCCAGGACAGCACAGTGCCAGTAAAAAACACTGCTTTAATAAGATGCCATGTTCCATCCTCTGTATCCAGTTATGTTCAAGTCTCAGCATGGTTAACTGATGATGGACTGACAATCCTTGCACATGATGACCATGGTAAATATAAATTCTGATCGTTGTCTTAAATAAAAAAAAATCCCCTGTATCATTTCGGGAATCTTAATGCACCATATAATTTTACATAAAGTTTTGACTATAAAAGGTATATATGGGATGACCAAAAAAGTCTTTTAAAAATAATAGCATCAATATAATTTGGGTTTGCAAAATTAATAGATGCTCTTTTTTATTTTGGTAATTTTTATTTTAAAAGAATCTCTGGAATTATATAACATCCTGTACTTACAACTATAATAAAAATTCTAGAAATGTGAATCTTAACTATAATGTCATCAAATTATTACATTTTTCGTAACCTTTGCAAAATTAATTCCCCATATATCTATTCAAAGAAAGAAAATTCATTCTGTAAATTTCTTAAAATAATATCCAATTATAGTGCTTTATTTGTGGCTTGGAATAATCAGATATGCAGTCCCTCTTCACATTACAAATTTTACATTGCACAGTTAATAACTTAAAGCATTTTCATAACGTTTTAAATTAATGTGCCATCTAATGAATTTGCAAAAATATGCCAAATTTATTAACAAATTTTCCCTTTTCAAATTTCTTCCCAGAAAGTTTTGATAGTTTGACAATTATTTTTAAATTCTGATGCATCTCATCATTCAAGATGCTTAATTAAATTTTAAGGGTAAGGAATAAATTTTCTACAACAGAGAAAAAAAGCATTTTGCTGATTTGAACACAAATCAAAAGAGAAACTATTACTACAAATCCAGGATATAATTAAATCTGTCGTTTACTTATGATTAAAAATGTATATTTAAAAAGAAAGCAACGGAATAAACAGTCATTATTTTTATTAGATGAAAATTTGAATTTACAATACTTGTAATAAATTAAGCATTTCCATACAACCAAAAATAGGATTTGTATTTAATAAATTTAACCTTTGAATTAATATATGATAATGTAGTATATTCAGCATCATACGTAATGAGCAATTTCTTCTTAACCTAGTTGATAATATATTAAATAAGAATAAGGCTAAAAATTATTTATTAATTCAAATTGTTTAAGAATACAGTTTTCGCTCAGAGTTTAAGTTATGCATAATGCAGATTGAACCAAATTTAAGCTATTATTTGAATTATTCATCATTGGAAGATTTCTTCTTACTAATGTAAAATGTCAGTATAAATATTTTATTTAAATGTTATATATCATTTGATAAAATTGAGTCATACATAGACTCATTTCACGGAAAAACATCAATTGTTTTTCTGCAAGTCATTCCTAAATTAAATACTATTTCAAAACAAACTGCAATTAAACGATAGACAACACAATAAATTCCGAAAACCATTTTTTCAGCTTTATAAAGCGTTCAACAATGGGATTTTGTTTCATTCAGCTATTTAATGTAATTTTTTCATTGATGCAAAACTATATTTGCTTGAACATTAAAAGTTTTCAAAGGTTGATCTTTTTGCACCTATTTTTCTATGCAATACAAAATATCTTACATTTTTCTTCATTTCCTTAAACGCAAAATTCGTAATTGATTACGCTTTACTATTTTGTTGCAATATAGGCTCAAAGTTTTGATACAGAGAAAATAATACCTTTTCCCCATTTTTATATAATTAACAAGACGTTTTCTACAAAAATTATATTTTCACGTACCTATTATTCTTTTAAATTGATATATTTCAAGCTAATGTATTATACATCAGGGATTATCACTTTATCTGTAAACTTTCCGTTGAATGAGCTTTGTTCAAATAAATTTTAAGCTTTAACAATTGTAATTTTTTATTATTTAATTAACAATGGATAATTTGCACTAGAAATAAAGTCATTCGGAGTCGGAAATTGCCATCAAGGTGAAAAAGTTGTATTCGTTATAAAAGAGATGTGGAATAAATTGTTCCTAATTACTCATAGAATAACTATTGTTTTCCAATGTATAATACTGCAGGAATGCATTAAATTTAAAAAAAAATACAAATTAGGTACTTCAAAGATGAGATAAAATGTCAAATAGCTATATCGATATCTATTTATTTTATAAAAATAACTTTTTGTATATCATTGACGTATAATCACATATAATTAAAAAATTAAAATTAGCTTATAAATTCAGATTTATTACAAGGATTAGGTAAGAAAACTTAGCATAAGAATTCATGGAGTGTACTTTTTTTGTTTCAGCAAAATAATTCTAACAGTATTTTACTAAGCACTTATTACTTCTAAAGAAATATACTAGTTTAATAATAAAAATATATATCTATATTATTTTGAACAGCCGAATTTCGCATATTTCAGATAATTATAACATATACACATAAAATCAGATAACTTTACAATTTGATGAAAAATGTTTTTTTTTCCTAATTTATTTTTTATGTTTTAAATAAATATCCAATTAAAAATTAGTTTCATTTTGTAGGCTTCAGTAATGATTTGCACAAATAATGCATTAATTATTTTTAACTATGTCTGCAATTTAACTTAAAGAGATTCTATTCATGTTTTGTTGCAATCTTAACGATAAAACTTTTCCTATGAACAATTATTTAAAAATTTCCACTGATACACTGGTTTAAAATAAGCCAGTTGTTTAATGACAGAAACTGTTCACCGATCTGAGTCAAGAAGAAAGCCACTAAAGCAGCTGTCAGACGGAAGCAATCTCAAAATGTTGCGATTTTTCTTTACTGCCTAATCAATACCGCAATTTTAAAACTGTAACTTCTGTTAAAGGTAAAGCTGTCATATATGAATAATTACTTCCAAGTGATGAAACGAGAAACATGTTTTTTAAAAAAGCGGAAGAAGAATTTACGTCGGATAGTGTTAAAGCACCCATCTCACGCACAATGCTTAATGCGCTAATGTGTTAAAAGTTCGAAAGGAATAAAACTTGAACACTGCTTCGTCCCAACGTTATTATAATGAGGAATGGTTTATGGACAACGAACGTAATTCGCGTGTCTTGAATAATTAAAAGCAAACGCCTCCTTAAAGATAGTCGTTTCATTGTTCTTGGAAAACAGACGATGTAGTTCCCAAGACAAGGGGTTCGACAAATATTTTAAGGAACATTATACAGAATATAATTTGTTCTTTAGATGCTCGAGGTTTTTCAGCTTTGTTTTGGAGGATTTAAGTGAGTTTTGCTGCTGCTTGTTGATTATTTAAAATTAACAAACAATTTTGTTCCTGCGATATTCCTTTTATTGCACTTATAAATAATAATAGAAAGATAATATGTATTAAATATTTATTTTTATCTGGAATTTATTTTATTGTGCCCCATTATAAATTTTTTAAAATTAATATTCAGTTATGTTTTTTCCATGAGTAATAGCTAAAGACTTTGGCAGTAAAATAACTGTAGAAATTCGAATGATTATATTCTCAATAAAAAAAACATAACATGTAAAACAATGAACATATTATTTATGATCTTCGTAAACAGACGATGTAGTTTAAAAGACAAGGGGTTCGACAAATATTTTAAGGAGCACTATACAGAATATAGTTGGTTCTTCAGATGTGCGGGGGTTTTCAGCTGTGTTTTGGAGGATTTAAGCAAGTTTTGTTGCTGCTTGTTAATTGCTTAAAAGTAGGAGACATTTCTTTTTTATTCCACGATATTCTTTTTATAGCTCTTATAAATACTTAAAATATATAATACTTTAAGAGGGATTTTATAACTTTTTAGACATTTTATCCTTAGTAATAGCTAAAAAGTTTGGTGGAAAAATAATTGCAGTAATTCTTATGATAATATTCTGAGTTTAAAAAAATACACGCAAAAATCAAACTTTTTTTTTTGAAATGCCATATAAAATACTCAATTGTTTTTATGAAAATTCCCTATAAAATAAAGCAGAGATAAGGCTGATTTTTGCTGATTGTTTAAGAATATAGTATAAACTTCCTATTTAAGTTATTTTGTGTATTCTTAATAAAGAAATTATTAATCCTACCTTGCTTAATTTTGTTTGAGCGATTTTATACGAATCGAATATTAAAACTTTTTCTCGGTTAGTTTTCAAAATGAAGATTTCGCTGTCTCAGTTAAATGTGGAAATATAAATGTGTGCTTAATAATATACAGTTGAATGGTCCGTTTGCGTGAGAGAGGGATTAATTCCCTAACGAACTAATAATATTTTTAGTAATAATCTAATAATCGAACTAATGATTGTTTGTGCTTTTGATTTTGGCTTTATAATAATCTAGCATAGAATTTCAGTAACTGCCATTTATTTTATTGGTATGTCTTATTGTTGCTTCACATTTTACTAAGATTGCCTGATTTTTGTATTTTATAAGCAATTAATTCCTTTGCATGAATTTCTTAATAGAAGAAATGATTTTTATTCCATTAATTTGAATAGTTAATCATCAAGATTATTTACATAGAACAGTAAAAGAAAATATCAATTCCAAGTTTCGATTTATTTTCAGTGCTTATTTGCATTTAATTCTTACCTAAACCAACTCTACAATTATTTTTCCTTATATATAAATTTTGATGTAAAATTGACTTTATTTATATATTTCCTGATTTCGCCTATTTAATTTAAAGGCAAAGTGTTATTTATTGTTATATTATTTAATATAGTGCCAATAATATAATAAATACGCAAAAATATGCCCTTCAAGACTAAAACCATTCAAAATAACTTTATGAAACCCATTTTAATTTTCTTTAACAAATAAGATAACAGTAAATAATTACACCAATGTATTTCATTAAAATTTTATATTTAAAAGAAACGACTGACTTATATTATTTAATCAATTTTTTTATACCCACTGTGTAAGAAACCCTTAGATTCATTGATTACTATGACTGAACTACTTAAAAAATAGTATAAATTGAAAATATTTTATTTTATTATTTTTTTTGTTTTATTATTTTTTTGTAGTTTTTTTTTTATCTTAGTTGCTATTTTCAAACATATTATTTCACACCGACACATTTTTTCTATATCATCTTTCTCACTCTAAAATAAATTAGAAAATAACTTTTCCTAACGAAATATGGATATTTGTTATGATTTATCTAACCATCAATTTGTAAATTATGAAGATTTTATCTTTAAACGGTAAAACATTTTAAATTCAATCAATTTGTGTCAAATAATTTGAATAATTAAGCATGATGTTGAACTTTAAAGTCAAAACGATTGAATATGTCATTTTACTGAAATGAACTTTTTTTTTCCTGACATGTTACTTTGAAATTTACTGCTTACATCGCTACAGTAGAAAATAAATTACGTGAAATTTGAGAACTTCCTTTCGCAGCAGTTGCCAGCATCACTTCTTCACGCCGACAGCTATTCTCCAGACATTTCAAAATGCCGAGAAATTCTGCTCGTCTTATCACAAAAGTTATGTCGTTTCCGGCTGTTCTTCAAGTAATCATAGCTGCCTCTGGGAGAGAACTCTATGATTTGTGTCATAAAGGCAGCGGAGGAAGTATCTCCAATTTGATTTCGCCTGCCAGAAATTTCAAGAGTAAACCTTTCTCGCATCAAGACAAATGGGTGCTTTGAAACGTTAACAGTATTAAGACGTTATACAGATATAACCATTTTAGAAATGAGTGGTATGAAATATTTTTGAAAAATATGTAATAAGCAAATGGCAAGACAAATTAAATGTTTGGATTGTATAAGTTTGTTTGAATAAAAAGCAAACACATTCTTAAATATTATTTGCTAGTTAACATCTCTTTATTATGTTAAATAAATAGAAATCTAGCTCTAAACAAATGCTAGTTAAAAATATTTTTTAATTAAATGCTCTTTATGATGATAAATAAATAGAAATCTATTACCAAACAAATGTTTTTAAGTAATATTTATTAGTTAATAGTTCTTAATTATGTTAAATAAATAGAAATCTAGTATCTAGACAAATTGATACTTTGACTCTTTAGCAACATTAAGATGATATACAAATGTAACCATTCTAGAAATTGGTGATATGAAACATTTTCGAAAATTAGGTAACAAGCAAACTCTAAAATAAATTGTATGTTTTGAATGAAAACAAAAAAAAAAATCTTAAATAATATTTGGCTTTCAATAACTTTAAACTATTTTAAATAAATAGAAATTGTTATTTTATATTAAAGGACAATTATGTTTCATGAATTGGTTAAAAATACTTTAAAATGGAGCACATTTAGTTTTAAAATGCTAGGCATTTAGTACTCTAACAATTATAGAAAGTATAATGCTAAAATATTAGTAACTTATGTGTGAATAAAGCTTTGATAATTTCTTTTAACATATAAAATAATTTTATTGTTAATTACATTCAAGGAAATTTTAATTGTTGATGAAATTTGTAATAATATCCTCGGCTTTTCCACATTAAGTTCCATGTAGAGTTATATAAATTCTCAAATAATGATGAACAAAATAGTATTGGAGGAAGAAATGCATATTAATTGCTCTTCATTTTTCTTACAAATAGGAGACTAAAATTTAATGTTTCTAAGGCTCCAATTGTAATAAAGGTTCCTCATTTAACATGGATAATGAAATGAAAGCATAATCATTTTTGTGACGTCTTCTCCTAAATAGAAAAAATCGCCTACAATGAATCATTTGATTTCTATTCACAGAAAGACAATTATTATTATTTACAAAATTAATTTATTAATTAAAATTTTGATGAACATTTAGATAATATTCATTGGTTTTTATTGAAGCTACATATGGAATTGGATAAACGCATAAACGATGGTGAGTAAAATTGTTTACAATAAGGAAATTTTAATTAGTTGTGTTTGATCCTTTTTACAAATAGGTGAATGTAGGATTTAAAAGTTCCAAGGATCTAATTTATCTAAAAGTTCTTCTATTGGACATATTTAATGAAATGTGCGTCTAATCCTTTTTCATGGCGTCATCTCATAACCATTCAAAGTCATCAACAAAATCCTTTGATATTTGTGTAGATTAAGACACTTCCAATTTGTTGTTTATAAATTGAAAATACTGATCATTTTAAAACTGTATCTATACTAGAAAATAAAGGAGTGAGTTCTTGTCATTATTAAATTTCCTTATTTAATAATGAATTATCATTAATTATCATTTTCCAAATTAATTCTTCAATTAACACTGCATTCAGTTTTACTGCTGTATAAACTTGAAAATACTTTGTATAAGTGATCAACACGCGCACAACGTTTTATTTAAATGAAAATGAGATAAATTTTAAAAATTGTTTAGATGAAATTGTAATTTTGAAAACTGCAAAAAGTGTTTCATTATAAAAGATAGTGTACGCTTCTTAATTAAAAATGAGAACAAGAGTCCTTTCAAATTAGTTGTTAGTCTCATAGTAACACAACTGATAGGCATGATGCACCATTATTTAATTTAAGTATTTTCCAATATTTTAGCTTTTCTCTCTAGACTTGAATTGAATTTGAATTTGTTGCATATTTCCATATGTTGAGGAAACAAGTCTAATTCCAAATGATATGTTTTCACCAATTAAATGAATCTGAAATGCATTTATTTGGCATAGAAAACATTTTACTATTGATTAAACTCTCTTATAAAAATCCATTATTTACCTGCATTTTTGGTTTTGATAAAAGCGAACTTAAATTTTGGTTTCTATTGATTGAAAATATTTCTTGATCAATTTCGTCATCTATGTTATCAGAAATTTTTTGTCCCACATATTTCAGATTCTCCGTCATGGTTGTTACTTACTCTTAACTTAGGTGGGTATATAAATGGCTTGGAATAGTTTACCCCTAATGATGACGAGACGTACGTTCCGTGCGAAGGATTGTAACGTGGCTTGTAATGGCTTTAGAACTGTACCTTATTTCCCACCATTGCTGTCATGGCTCCTCAGACATTCAGATTTTATCTGTTTCCCCTAAGACGAGGAGGAGTGGTTAATGTGTGATATCCAAATAATTAAAATAACATAAATTTTTGGAAATATTTATTTCCAAAAATTTATGTATACTTTCAAAAAGTATTCTAGCTTTCTAAAATAAAATTGAAATGTTTTAATGTCCGTAAATTCAGAAGCATTTTTTTTATAATTTTAAGGAACGTTCTTACCTTCAGGGTTTCCAGGATAAAAATGGATTACGAATTCCAATTTCGAACAACTATGCAATTAAAATTTCGTCAAGGAACTCAATTTCCTTTTACCCGTAACTGGAGACACAAGTTTCCTCATGCGGCCAGAGACACGGTGACAAAATGACTCCAATTGTTATTTTTCTTTTTTGTCTTTTGTAAACTGCATTGTAATTTATTTTGGAGGCACAATGCATTCCAGAAATAAGGCAGTTACAAAAATATTAAAAATGTTAATACAAAATTATTAAATTCTTTATTCTTTTTTGTATAATAAAAATTTAAAAGCAGCTTTATATACACGGAGTCTATGATTATTCCAACAATATCAAAAACTTTGAAAAAAAATTAACTCGGTTATACACTTTTATTTACCAGCATACTGCTGAAAGAATCATGTGAAGGTATTGAGGTGATGATTGTAATCGAAGATAAAATACCACATGATAATCAGAGCTATTGAAAAAACAGGAGTCATTTTGACTCTCGTCTGTATTTTAAATTTATGAAACTCAATATCAATACCCTTTTTTTCTTATATGTTGAATTTATCTCCAATTATATGGATATAAATACATAAAATATCATATATTTGGATATTTAATAATCGAAAACTTCTATTTCTAAAATGTGTATTAGTGCTTCTACTTCCAAAATTTAATACATTTGTCATTTTATAACATTAAATGCATTTTATTTCATTGTAATTTATTGCTGCAAGTATACAGATTGGCATTTTAAGGATAGAAACTACTAGAAATTTGAGAACTCGTTTCGGAACATCTGCTATAAGCTATTCGTCTTACAAACCTGCCTACAGTTACTCTCAAGCCGTTTCAAAATGTCGAGAAATCCTGCTCGTCTTATCACAAAAGTTATGTCATTTCCGGCTGTTCTTCACGTAATCATAGCTGCTACTAGGAGGGAACGCTATGATTTGTGTCATAAAGGCAGCGTAGGGAAGTATCTTCAATTTGATTTCGTCTGCTGAAATTTCAAGAGAGCATATATTTTGTTTCTCGTAGGCAAGTAAGTGCTGGGAAAATTCAATCAAATTAAGTTGCTTTAGGGAGACATTTTGAAAACGAGTGATATGATGCGTTTTGAAAAATAAATTTACGTTCTTATAAATATAAATCTGAAGTTTTAAATAAAGTTTGAAGTTTTTGATGCAAGTAATTTGTGAAAAGTAAAGAATAGATCTGTTATCTTAAAATATTTTTAGAAGTTTCAAAATCTTAGTGTATTATCTTAAATGCCTCATATCAAAGTTTTATATGAATTATGTTATTTTCAGTAATAACACAACTAATAAAAAGAAATAAAGACGAAATAAAAATAATTTTTCAATATAAATATAAGTTATTATGTCATTTTGCCTTTTAATTGTAAATTGCCTTTTTAAAGCCCATATATTTGAAAATTAATTTTTATTCTTATTTCTCACATTAATTTTTATTCTTATTTCTCACATTTAGGCATTTAAGATAATACACCTGTAGAATTTATGTAACTTTGGTCTGTCGAAAAGGAGATAAGTGTAATCTTTTTTTACAATAACTAAACAAAGTATTTAGGTTTTAGCGTTCAACAACGTGTTTTGAATTATAGATGTATGTCGATGTATTAAAAGTCAGACAATTTGAAAGATAAGTATCGAATTTGATTCTATACTTTAAATAGTAGATATATCTAACACATGTGCACTACAGGTTCGGCAGCTTGAAATATAATTATCAAATTTGATCTTTTAATTTGAAAAGTGGAAATCTGCAACGCTGAATTATTTTGAAAAAATTTCATCAAGTTTTTATTTTATTTAAAACTGAGGGAAGTTTGGGTGTTCTCTCGACATAAATGCAGAAAATGCATCCAAGAAAATCCTAAACCTGCAGTATTATAAAATTTATGAAATTAAATGTTTAATGATACTAATTAAATTCCATTTCCATTTATTTTAATATATATTTTTCTAATATATAAATATACATTATATACATACATATAAATATTTTTTGTTAAATTTCCGTCATTATATTTAATTGCTATGCGATATTTATAACATTTCTCGTTCCTTATCAATCATTCATCTCATTGATTTCTTTAAATATTTTTTTTAATATATGTAAAAAAGTTCTAAGAATCTTTTTCGTATACTCTAAAATAAATGCGTAATTTCCCCTCAACTGGATAAATTCGTGGATCTTACTTAAAATTTTGAATTCATTGAATGTCTTTAGCGAGCAACAATTTTGGAAGCATATTTTGCCAATTCATTGTTACCAATATTTGACACAAAACTACAGTAGTAATTGCAAAATAAAATATCGAATTTCATTGATTTCATTTACGTGTAATTGAGTTTACATGCATATGAAAACGTAATCAGCAAAAAGTTTTAAAATATTTAGTTCATGGATGACACAGTATTTGATACCTACATTCCAGATGCAAAACTTCAATAGCAAATTTTATATACGTCTTTTTGCATTTTTAGTAAAGAAACAGATAGAGAGGCAGACTACTTGTGAAGAGATTTCTTTCAAAAATTGAAAAAAGAAACATCTTCAAAAGTAATGGCAATTAAATATGCCAGATTTCAACTGTTCGTTTGAATGTGTTTTTAAATTACCGGACTCACAGACAGACAGCGACTGATAGACAAACAGATATAATGTCAAAAAATGGGTTTTTTGGACTCAAAAAATCTGTTTGGAAAGATATGAAATGTGAAGATTTATTAAAATCTCTAGTTCGAAATCTTTTATGATTACAATACATCATCTATACCCCATATACAAGAAAATTTTAAAAATTAATTTGGCGTCAGTAAAATTCAGGTGGGAAATAAGAAAAGGAAATTTCGGCTCCCAAATAGTTACTAAAATTAAAACGGAAAAGCTATTATTTTGTTAGAATTGTGTATTAAAAACTCAAAATTTTTATTTTTGCAATAATTTCCTACTTAAAAATATTTCGTTGACATAATCATACTAATAAAGCAATACAATCGAAATCAAATACAAAAATTATTCTTGGAAGGCTAACAAATAATAATTTCTGGCTTATTATTAATTATAAACCCTACAGCTAATTTATGACTGTTCCTTGTGTTAGACTGTATTTATAAAAAAGTATACTACTGTTATAATTTTCTCACATTATGATAATATAATAACTAATTTATCATGAATCAATTTTAAAGATTACTTTGATATTTTTGGAAAAATAAAGAGAGAAATTAATAAAAATAACTGATAACTAAAAATAAGTTAAGTTTATAATTCAATTTATTTTGTGGGGATATTTTTTTAAAATTAAAAATATTTTTCTGATTATTTGAGTAAATACTTTCAAGATTTTGGCAGAATATTTCCTTCCACAATAAGTTATCTGAAAGGTAAAATTTGAAATATTTTCCTTAAACATATCTTTAATATCAAGATCTTCACGAAACTAATGCCCTAATTGTGTCACAAATTATGAAATATTTTCCGAAATTCTCTTATAAAGCGAATGGATTGTAACTCAATTTAATTTTTCTATTTTTGATACAAGTTGCAAGTAATACACTGAAATTTTCACCGCACTTATCTTTAATGAAATTTTAATGGCTAGTGGATTGCATTCATCCATCATCGTCAAATAAACATAATTAAATCATCTAACATCTATGTATCCTTGGAGATGAAAGTTTTCAACCGAAAGGATTAACTTCGTTTCGTGAAGCGAGCTTAAGTCTTTGATGTCACATTACTTTTAAGAATGAATCGTCATCGGCTCATAAGCTCCAACTCCTTTGCGGTAAACTGTACTCCGCTCTGATCCAGAAACTTCAAATGCCGAAATAAAATAAGATGAATATTTATCTAGAGACTAGTATTTTAATATTCAGACGTTGGTTAGAGTTCTGATTTAGTTTGAATTAATTTTTAGATTTTTTTTAACTTTATGATAAGAGATAAATTCATGTAAATTTAAAGAATTTCACAATATTTTACAATTATTTTATTTTTTGCTTTCTTTAAATGCTATTAAAATTTAAAGCACTTTTCGTTTAATTTTCATTAAGACAAAATGTATTTTTAATATTAATTAAAATCCCCAAGCATATAAAATGTTTCCGAAATTGACGCAGGATTCGAATCTGCACCATTGATGCAATAAAGTGTTAACAATTCCTAATAAGTAAAAAAGGTTAGTAAAAAAGGAGAATTACACGATATAACAATGTGTTTTCATTGTTTAAGAATATTTCAAATATAATGAAAGCCTGATAACACCAGTTCAAAAATTTCAGAATTGTCTCCCCCCCTTAAAATAGATGATGTGATTTAGCATCATTGGATTTCTTTTTTGTGACGTTATTTGAAGTCAAAAATCTATGAGAAAACGACCACTAATATGCATGCATTGAACGAGGGAATGCATGGCGGCCTCAATGAAATTCACCCACATTTATGCAAAATGGTCATCAGAAAATGTCGACAAGAAATTGCGTATGTGCCAGTAAAGCTATGGAGGCCATATGCCTTTTGTTTTATTCTGCACATAATTTTGCATGCTTTATAATTTAATAAAAATATAACAATTCAAATTTTTTAATAAATGCTTTTTTATTTAATTAAAAGTGTTAACACGTTGCTCTATCGTGTAACGTTGCATTCTACCCTAAACTATCAGTCTTAAAGTCGTTTTTTTAATAAAGTTACCAACACTTTAGTCAACGAATGGTGAGAAATTCGAATCTTGTATTCATTTTGGAATTCTGTATATTTAATAATATAAAAACTCTTATATTAAAACCACAGGTTACTCTAATTAATATGTAGATTTTTATATTTTCTTAGGTAGTGAAAAACAATAAATGACATCCTTAACCAAATATTTAATTAAATAAACTTTTATATGATTAGGCTTAAATCCCTTATAATATACTTAACTGTTTTGATATTTAATTCATAAATAAATATGCAAATTCTAATGGAACTAAATCTAATAATAATACATATAAATATTTTGAATTCTAATTAAAAAAGCTGTTATTGAAAATTATTATGAAACCTATGATTTAGTATTACAACCTACATTATGTTCTAAAATACACTTACAACTGCCAAATACGGTGTTGATAATATCACTGGGGACATTAGCCGCATCTAAATGGTGTTGAGAATTGAAGCTTTATCTATTGTAGCAAGTAAATTAAAATGAGCGAAGAATACACTGCTGATGAAGATTTTTCAATTCTATGCTTTGTGTGCCTTTTTAAATCAATATTTTAAATTTGTTTCTAAGTATCGTAAACCCTAAAAATTAATTGTTACGCCAATTGTATTCGTATATGGACATAAAACAACCGACATCATTCCATAATAATTGCAATAAATTGCTTTAAAATCTGACAACTTTTATATACTTATCTTAATGCTTTACTCAAAAAGTTATTTGAAATTGTTCCTGAAATAATACATGATACTCATTTACAAAACATGTAATTATAACTCGATTTAATAATTACATTTTTCCTGAAAATCCAAATTAAATCACTGAAGGTTATTCTAAAATTCTCTTTACTGAAATTTTATTGGTTTGTATTTTGCTTTTTTCAAACATTCTCAAGTAAATACGATTGAATTATTTACAAAACCTATGAACTCGATTTGATTGTTCCATTTTTCCTGAAAACCCAAATTAATGGACTGAAGGTTATTTAAAATTGTATTCAATGAAATTTTATTGGTTTTAGTTGGTATTATTCCGCTATTCTCAAATAAACGCATTTGAGTATGTTAACTTTAAATATTTAGGAGACGGAAGTTCCATGAAAGGATTACCATCCTTTCGTAAGGCGAACTTAAGTCTTTGATGTCACATCACCCTTACGAATGAGTCCTCATCTGGTCAAAAGTTTCAACTTCACACAAAATGAAACTTCCCGGAAACTTTAGATATTAAAATGCAATATCATAAATGTTTTGCTAAGACGTATATTTATTAATGCACTGATATTAATTAGATGTTTTAAAGTAGATTGTGAAGTAGATGTCCAGCAATTCATTCCAAATTATATTTTACTATACTTTTCGTTCCACTTCAAAAACTTTCCTGAAGAATATTTTTTGTCAAAGGAATGCATAAAGCCATTTAATAATTACTTGTATTCATCCACAAATACATGAAAAGATGGGATATTTTATATTTGTCAGTTCTTTAATAAAATGCTGCAACTTGGAAGGTTCCATTATTCATTTTTAATATGCAGTTATAATTAAGTTCCACCATGAAATGGTCAAAAAAGTAGAACTATTGGACCAAACGTTATCAAACTTTGTAATAGTTTAAAGTAGGGAATTTTCCTCCCAAAAAATATTTAAAATTATCATTATCAGGGAGGTATGGTGTTATATGCAATAATGTTAAACAAAATAAGTCATGATACACCAACATGTGCTAATATTCCTCCTTGATATGATTAGAGCTACTGTTGAGAAACCATTAATGCAATTTAGCTTTCTTTTTTAAAATTGTGGAAGAAACACTGCATATGGTGTGTTTTTAGAAAAGATTAAACACATTTTAATGAGATATATTCCTGTCGAAGTTTGTTTGACAATGTTGTATACATGGCTATTTACCCCCTGATAATGAAGTTTTGATTTTTTTTTTGTGGAAAAGAAATTCCCATGACTTTTTTTAAACTATTACCAAGATTGATATTTAGTTCAGTAGATTTCTTTTTAACTAATTCAAACTGGAACATTATTTATTATAACACTATGCATCTCAGTCTTTACCAAAAAAAATGCTATGTTGTATTTCTCCTTGATAGATGTCTTCAATAAGTATTTGTCTGAAATAGGCATATACTATAGTCAGGAAATATTTTTTAAATATCCAGAAGGGAAGTCCAATTTAAATGTTATATTTTTTTTAAATATACAATAATACTTTACATAGTCTTTCAGTCATATTTAGTAAATTAATTTTAGCAGTTAACTTTTTAAAATAAAATAAAGCTTCTCACTTTTGTAATAAAAATTAAAATACGGAGCTTGGAAATTAGTATATCCGATTATTAATATCTCAATTTTAAGAGGAAAATCTGCCAAAAAGGAAGTAGTGCTTGCTCATAACAGTCTTTCAGAAACTTAAATAATGATGTCCAAATTCACATAATTTGGTGCGCATTTGACGCAAAAATGTGGTTTATTTATGTCAAAAAATGATTAGAACCGACAAATTGCAAAAAAGCTGATAAATCGCAACATTTCAATTACTTAAGATACTACATTCAAACAAACACAAACCGATTCAGAAATTATATTAAGGAAATAAGCAGTCTTTTTTCACTGATTTAATAAACAATAATGTTATTACATTGTTTGCCTTTTATTATTTTCTAATTATCAAACAATTTCTTCATAAATTGATGTAATATTTTTCAAGCATAACAGTGAATTAAAAATGAAATTGTCTTTTATTGTGTCTCATAATTATAAAGGAAATACTGCCTTCTATCGTAAAATATAAAAACATGAACGTTTACTAAAGCATTTCGTTGCGTATAACGCGATTTTGACTGGCAACGTAGGAGTAACCAAATTTGAGCAACTCGCGATTTCCAGGGGCAACTAAGTAAGCCCGCGATTTCAGCGGAATACATTTTTCTGTCTGTTTAGTGTGTACAGTCCATTCTTCTCCAGTTCGTGGTTTCTTTTAGGACTTTCTGGTTTCATTCAGATCCGGGTTAAAAGATAATTTTAGTTGTCCATGGTTCAGCGAAATACAATGTTTTGAAACATTTTAGAGGCTCTTTTCAGATCTCAAAAGTGTCTGGCAGAAACTTTTTGCAATTTTGAAACTTATTTTGATAAAATAATTTCTCAGCGAGAGAGTTAATATAATTGATTTTACTTAAACATTTGGCTCACTTTCATTATTATTGTAATGTAGCTGTTAATAATAGCCTTTATCGAGAAAATAAAAGTACTTAATTATTAACTATAAGAAGTACGAATACAAAAAAAAATTTAAATGCAAAAGAATATATTGTGAATTTCTATTTTAGATTAAATGCCTATATTTCAAGCTAAAAGAAAATTTTTAATAAGGAATTCTAAAATACATAACCGTATCTAAAAGTCAATTTATGTTTTCCATTTTATTTTATTTGGAATATTTAGCAAAGTACGGAATTATATAATTAAACATTAAGCCTGAAGTTTATATATTTTCAATATTTATGTGTTCTTATGCTTTTATACTTCACGTTTCAAAAACATTGCAACGAATTAAATTTAAATTATATTTACAAGAAAATTTATTTATTTAGAGGTATTGCAGAATAAATAAATCTAAATCATTATTTAGTTAAAAATATAACTGCCATTATTTGGATCGATATATATATATATATATATATATATATATATATATGAAACTTCCTCATATTCTCGAAATTTCTAAAAATAAATCTAAGAGGATTTTCTTTATAACAATGCCTGTGTAGGAAGTTTTCGATATGCACTATATAATATTTTGCATTTTAGAATTCAGTTTTTGATGGAATACAATTCCATTGAATATTTATGAAGTCCATCAGCAAATATTCCAAAGAAAGATTTTTATCCAGTAGCAATTCTTTATATATTTGAATTTTCTGGAATTCATTATATATATATATATATATATATATATATATATATATAT